>WOVY01010760.1:0-67500 GCA_013436015.1 Rhipicephalus annulatus
CGCTTCTTTGCCAACTGAGCAACCACGGTGGCCAACCCCGACGTCCGCTTTATAAAGCATATATGCGCATTAAACGTGGGAGCATAAGTCAGTGAAAGTCACAGTTTGAATCCTTGTCTTGTCTTGTCTTGTCTCCTAGAGATTTTGGCTCATACCCACATGGGGGATTGGCCACACTGTACCTCATGATAGATAATTTTATAACGCTTGCTAAAAAAATAAAGAGAAATTAGATAGAAACAATAATAATGTTCCTTTGAAAAAAAAACGTGATAAAATTGTAGAAAATACGATAAAACAGAATATATAAACGAATTAACAGGAATGAGGAAGGGGAAGAAGAATTGGATATATCTGGCAGTACCACTAGCAGCGTATCCTTCCGGTTGCCTGAATGAATTTATGTAGCGCTGACAGAATAGCACTGTGGCCCACACCCAACTGACTGGCTCCAAACGATAATACGGTGGATGTATTGACTGGCAATCCGAGCATACCAATCGGTCTTTCAAGAATTATTCGGCGCAGTGAGGCGAAGCGGCGGCATGTGAGAAGAAAGTGATCTATTGTTTCCGGTTCATTGCAAACTACACATAGGTTAGTTAATGAAAATCCTGATTTGTTGAGATAAAAATTTAACAGAGGAACTCTACAGCGAAAGCTTGTGAGGGTCACCTCACATTGACGGGAAAGGCATTTTGCGGTGTTCCATGTGAATTGCAAGTGCCGAAATTCTTCAGATTGTAGAAGCGACGTTTCGTTCATTTTTAAGATTAACAGGCGTTTGAATCGTTCGGCAGTAATAAAAGGAAACTGTGGAGCTACTGGCACCACAGGGAAATTTAAAGATGCCGAAGCGAGCGAATCAGCAATTTCATTTAGTTCAATTCCAGCATGCCCGGGGACCCAAATAAACCGAACTTCTGATAGGCTATGCGGTACGAGAGACCAAAATATCCTGAGAAGAGGAGACTTCTTTGCGGACGTTAGATGTGTACATACAGACAAAGCATCCGAAATAATAATAGCTTTTGATTGCTGATAATTTAGTTTTCGAAGAGCCAATGTAATAGCCAGGAATTCTGCGAGATAAATTGGTGTGAAGTCAGGCAATCGGAGCGCAAAAGACCAATTAAGCTGATGAGAAAAAATACTATACTCCAGCCTTCTGAAGATTTTGCGTTGCGTCCGTCGAAATTACTACGTATTTAGGAAAATGACTTAGATGGTCTTGAAGGAGGCCCTCCAGAACATGCTTTGGAAGTAACTTGGCATTTTTTGGAAAAATATCATCGAAAATTAAGTCAACTGGCACCGAGCATTGGGTTTGGGGAGTTAAATGCCGGAGGGAAACGTGAAGATTTGATAACAGAGACTCGACGAAAATGACTTGGGGTCTTTGATAACGAGACCACGGGCGCTGAAAGAAAGAAACTGGATGTTTGATGAAACTGTCTGAGAACAGAAGAGGGGTGCATCGTAAAGTTTTAAAAATGTTTGCACAGTAAGCTGTCGAAATCTAGCATCAAGTGGAATAATTCTAGCTTCCAAATAAAGCACGCTATTCGCTACACACCTAGGTAGTCCGAGACACAGCCGCAGAGCTTGCCTTTCTAGCAATATAAGTGGTCTTAATTTGTACTCAGCACTTCCAGAAAACAGAACGCAGCCAAACTCCAGAATTGGGCGTACGTAAAGTTTGTATATCATAAGTAACGTATCCCTGCGCATCCCTGAATTCTTATTGCAAAACCGGCGGAGCAATCCTACGGCGCTTTCTGCTTTACGGGTGTTTGATTCTATTTGTTGCTGCCAATTTAAATTGTCCACGTAAACAATACCAAGATATTTTAGCGCTGTTACTTGTGGAATCGGATCATTTCGATAATGCAGTGAAAGAAATACGGGAACGGATAGAGGGAATACAAGCAGAGCACATTTACTAACATTAAGTGAAAAAGACAGCCCGCCAAGCCATACCTCAAGCTCACTCAAATATGACTGCAAGATTTGATATAAACTATTGATATCTCGGGATGACGAGAAAAAAGCAATATCATCGGCGTAGACATAAAGAGGAACATTTTTATGAACGGGAATAGATGATAATAATATATTAAATAAAAGAGGTGACAGGACTGATCCTTGCGGAACACCTCTTGTTTGCTTATATGAGGCAGAAGTAATTCCCTCGTGGCAACAAAAGAATTGTCTCTCAATGAGAAACTCCTGAACCCAAGATATAATGTACTTGGGAACCTCACAGTCCACTAATCTTGAAATTAATGTACTGTATTCCACACTATCGTAGGCTTTTGCGATATCTAACGTGACTAATGCAGAAAGCTCACCAGATACTTTTGCAAGGCGGATTCGGCTTTCCAAATCAACATGAGCCGACCATATAGAGCACCCCTGTCTAAATCCTACTTGCCTTGGTGAAAGAATGTCCTGACGAGCGATGAATTCACTGAGCCTTCTATGAAGAATTCTTTCAATTATTTTAATTAGGTTTGAAGTAAGCGAAATTGGCCGAATGTTATCCAGGACATATCCGAGGCTTGGATTTTTTCGCAGCAACACAACTTTAGCAACTTTCATGCGCTTGGAATCCATGTGTGCTGTAAGGAGCAGTTAACAATATTCAAAAGCTCCTCGGGATGGAATTAAATATCAATTTAATCATAGAGTTTGTAATCTGGTCTGGACCGGGAGCTGCTTGCTTTACAGTTAGTATCACATCTGCCAGTTCAGCCATAGTGACTTCCCGAAAGTCCGAGGTTGCGCTTTTGAATGTCACAGGTCTCAAGCATGACGAAGCGAAACGCGCTTCAAGTCCTTTCGCGATGCCCTCTAACAAATCTGTTGTCTCTTTAGGAGACAGCACTACTGAATGCGATATGCTGGTACCTTCGTCGATTTTGTTCCGTAGAAACCTGTACAGGGCAGATCTTTTATTGGGTTTTGATAAACGCGAATGTAAGTCAGAATTGTGTTTATCTTTAGCTATTGCACTGTACGTTTAAACAGCGCTGCGTGGAACTTATAGTCAACCCAATTTTTTTGGAGTATGGTTGTGGCGTAAACGTTTCCAAGCAAGCTTTACGTCGCCTATACGCAAGCGTACAATCTTCATTCCACCAAGCTGAATTTGACGGTGTGCTGCCGTACTTAACAGAAAACTCTACCGGCTGGATAGAGTCACTTAGACACGCTACGACTGAAGCAGCTCGTTTGCTGTCCGACGCGTCCTCTCAATGACGAGAGCGCGGAGTTTAAAAACAGTTTATAAATTTTATAGTTGGTGAACCGTTGTTGCCGGATAGCAGAGGTAAGTTGTGGTAGCATTATTTCATAGGTAATTGGTACATGATCACTACTCGTCCCATTATCAAACGTTTCCCACGATGAAATCATAACTGGCCACAAGAAAATGTAGGTCTAATGTTTATGAGCTTATCCCGCGTAGAAAGGTAACTTGTCCAGAATTATGGCAGCGAAAATTATTATCCTGCAACCAATTCCACAATCTTTTTCCACAGCTATCTGTTTTAAGCCCCCAAGAGGTGTGATGCGAGTTAAAATCCCCAGCCAATAAAATTGAATTGACGAAGAATTCTTGATAACACAGTCTAGGTGATCTGTGCGTCTTACTCCATTAGGAAGTACGCATTAATCACTGTAATCCTGTTGGAGTTAGGTAACAAACAATCTAATCCTAACAATTCGCAATCCGGACAAATGTGTTCAAAAGTTACAGAACGTGATGACACATTTTTGAAGATGCTAGAACCAATAATCCACCTCCTCTACCTGGCCGATCCAGTCTAAATGTTCGAAAATATTTCAGAGTAAATGTTTGGTTTACTGAAGCCAAGACTCTTGAAGTAAAATTATACTAGGATTTGTTTGCTGTATGAGATAAATAAGATCTATGTAAGTGGAAGATACGGAGCGACAATTCCACTGAAGAACTTTTACAGGCGCTATGATGAACTTAATATAGTTGACTCTACTGCAGAACGCAAAACGTCCTGCTCATTGTTTGGTATCAGTAATGACTTTTTTTGGTTTCGACATTGGCAAATTGGTTGGAGACAATGGAGCATTGCGTCGTTTATGAGTGATATTACAAGCCTCATGTCACCAAACGACCCACTGGGCCCCACAGGGGTAGGTGACTGAGTGCTGACGAGCGTTTCAGGGTTAACATCTTGACGGCGATTATTTTGTTCATTGTCGAGGTGCTCAGCTTCACCCTGGACCGTGACAGTGTGTGCAGCGAAGGAGGGAATAAGGCTGTTTAACCTGGCGGCGAGCATCTCGGTCAGACCTTCAGCAAAGGTGTTGAAAAGCCGTTCCATAATCATCGGCATGGCCTTATCTATCGCTGCCGACACTGCGGAAGCGACCGTCGCTTCAATTGACCCACACTGGCGTGACGTAGCAGCAGCGTACCCCACTTCGCGCTCTTTAATTAAAGAAGTTGCCTCAGACCGAGAACAAACGGCGTTTCTCCATTATGTCTAGAATTTGTGTTTCACGATTCTCGAGCAGGGCAGCTATTGTCCGTGGCTGTGTGTGCTCCATCACATAGGCAACACCTGCAGTTGTCTTCCTGACAATTTGATGCGGCATGTGCCCCACCGCAATTCGCACATCTCAATGAGGACCTGCAAGCATTAGCGCTATGTCCAAATCGCCAGCAGTTACGGCATTGCAGTGGGGCGAGGTGTCAATGCCTCTACACGGAATAGATAAGGCCAGGCCTTCAGCTCAGAGGGGCGTGTGAGACCAGCAAAGGTAACGATGACGCTTTCAGTAGGGACTCGCGTATCACCTACAGGTCTGGTGCATCTGTAGACAGATGTCACGCCAGCCGGAGAGACCATCTTTAAGAATGCTTCAGGACTAATGTTAGTTGGAACACCACGAACAATGCCCTTCACGCAAGCAAGATGAGGGGGGATAAAAGCGCGAACAGCAATGAACGCAAATCTCGTGGCGGCCAGTAAGTCTGTTAAGCATTGAATATTTGAAGATCTGCATAGCATGCCAGTCTTGCCGAAACGCCTCACCTCCGAGATGTCCAGAAAATGACCGCTTATGCTGCGAAGTTCTTCTTGGAACACCTCCGTTTCACTCAACCGAATGGTTCCGCCATCAGTGGGCACAAGCGCGACAGGCAAACTGCTTACGCCGTTCTTGAAGAAACACTCCAGTGGTACCGATTCAGCAGGGCGACTGGCCGACCAGGGCGAGCCCTGGCCGGGGCCGGAGACCGGCATTGATGGCTCCTGAAAAATCAGCAAAAAGAAATTCTACCGCTAATAAAGAACCAAAGGCGATGAGTGTGGCCAATCCCCTCCCACAGGCCGTGCAATAGAAAGCGCCAACTACTGCAGGAACGATCGCCTTCTTCGCTCAGGCTCGATCAAGCTCGGCCATCCTCTGACGCTCTGACTTGAGACGTGGCCCACCTTCTTCTTCTTCTTTTGAATCCTGCTGGTGGCAAGTTATCTTTTTGTCCTCTTTTTCTGCTTCACATTTACATTACGATCACTTCTAATAGCCTTCATATACTTCTCTTGGTTTCATTGTGTGTTATTTTTCAATAATATTTTGTCCAACAAAGAAAAGCAAGTCCTTGAATTCAAACTTTCTTTTTCATTTATAGCGAGGGTCTAGTTCTGGCAGACGTGACGCCCTCAGGTGGTATGCTACTTATTATTGACCAGCAGCCAGCTCATAATAGAATCACGTGTTACGTGCCACGACAGCCCAAAATAGTGTTCCACAATTGCTAGAATGGCATTATGCGGCGCTGATTGATGTTCCCACGTTTAAATGCGCATATATACTATATAAAAATGAAGAAGGGGTACAGCCACCGTAGATGAGTAGCAGAGTTTCAAACAGCGTTACTCGAAGGTCGCATGTTCTAATCATGCAGGTGGCAAGCTACCTTGCCGTCTTCTTTTCTTTCTTCACTCTACATTCCAATTACTTCTAATAACATCCCCTACACTTTTCTTGGCATTAATCTCAGAGACTTCTCATTTCCGTATAATTGTGAATAAACACGAGTGACCAAAAACACAGCTTTAGGCAGGGAGCCTGCGACTATCTAGTAACGTTTCTGATACTCTACCAATTGATATACGACGGCGGTCGTCTTCCTGATACATTTTATCGGGTATATTTGTGCATTCAGGCTTATAGCACTGGTCGAAGCATTGACGGTGAATGTGTAACACTCTTTCTTAGCCTGGTGGTGTCATGTAGCACGTCATTTATTAACAAGCTGGCTGCCAACCAATAATCATTTGTACTTGAATCTGCCAAGTCTGCCAAATTGACACACGTACTTTCTATCCATGAAGAAGTAAAAATGTTAAGGGCTCGCTTTCCTTTGTTAGACACTTCTATTCGAAGAATTTTAGATGTCACTAGGAAGAGCATTCTGCCTACTGTGGGCACGAAATAGACTGACGACAATATTGATTGTGGCTGCTAAGAGCAATGATGCAAATATGCGTGACAATGTAAATTGTCCTATTTTAAACTGGGTTCAAATTGTTTTTTCATTTTAGTGCATCTCTCTAGATTTATTTTCGTGCGGGCGATAGTGAATTTAGGCCAGAAAGCTTCCGCATTATTGCTTTAGGAGAGGAAACATTTCTTTTTACGTAAACTAAAAGAGGTTTCAATATTTGGAGAACATACAACGTCCTAAGCTCATCAGAGCTGTAAATATCACACGACCCTCCTTTAATTATAGCATCGATCTCCATTTGCAAATAAAGCATTTGATTACCTATTTTAAATTCAACTTACTTTACATAATTACTCTACTCGAAACGTTTAATTTACGGAAACTACCACCAGGCATCTCATCCTGTGCATGCCTTTGTCTAAAATTTTTTCTCCCAGAGCTTTCGAATTGAACACTCCTTAACAAAAATGAAAAGGCTGTTGAGTTCACAAACTTTTCGAAATCGTTAGAGCGTAAACATGTGCTGTTATTTCATGTAAAAATTACTGCGTCTGAAATTACAACATTCCCAAAAAGCGGCACTGCACATGTGAACTCAACACTGTCAATCGCTGTTCACGTAGGTTTTTTTTTCGCGCCCCCCTATCGGATGAACACAATACTATAAGTTCAATTTTTCAAGTAAAAGTAATCGAAAGATGTGTGCTTCAAATCCACGTAGCGGGAAATGACATTGCAAACGAGTGTTCTCATATAACCAATCTGCTGAAAGGTTAAAATGAACAGAGATGTTGTTATTGTACTGGGTGCGCCGAAACCGAAGAATTGAGCAACGTAAAGAGTAAATGCGTAGACATTCAAGTGCTTCTCTTCTTACTGATTGTGTTTCTTAATACATGAAAGCGGCGCGTCCCTACGCCGAAGAAAAAATGTACACTGCCTCGGTATGTTTGTGAAGGCAAAAGCATTGAATTTCATCGTAGCTTATAAGACAGAGGTTAGCCCTATAGAGCAACAGAAATTGTAAATTGCCTCCTCAGTATTGAAGTTTTCAAAATCTCAAAGAGATTTTATGCTTTCCCAGCGCTTCCATGAATTCCTGCGAAAAGTTTGCGCTTTTGGCGTCTATCAAAACTTCAACGTGGCATGAGTGTTGTCGCAAAGAAAGTAATTGCGTGAGGTATCCGCCCATTCGACGGCACAAATGACATGTTGCGCTTTCAATGCTTATCATAACCGCAGATGTGATGGAACTGGTACTGATTCGCACTTGGCAATGCTAAGCAGTGTGCGTCATCTACCTTTTGATTGAAAGGATATGACATTACCATGCCTCGCAGCGCTAGCAGTATATCAACGAATTTCCGTACCAGCTTAGTCTGCAATACTGAAAGAGGCATCGTATACGGCTCAATGTACGACAACACAGAAGCTACGACAACTTGCCGTCTTTGAGGGGCAAAGCTCCTTACAGCAAAATGTTGTTTGGCGTCTGTCACGCTGCACAAAACTATACCCGGAACCGAACACTGCAAGACGAAAAAAAAAGCCGATCCCACGTACAGAGGGAATCAATGATATGCGAAACACGAATGAGGAAGATTGATAAGTCAGTTTAAAATACAGCACAACGTTACGAGGTGAACGTACACTGTGCCGTATATTGTTTTTGACGCGTCATTTACTTTGGCCGTCTATTAACGTCTCGTGATACCAAATTTAGTATATGTGGAGCTAGCACGACGGCCGCGAGCACGCTATCAGCGTAGCAAGTAGTCGCATTTTATGTGGCAGGCATGCCATCTTTATTGCGAAAAACAGCGTTCCCAGTGTGATGCCAGTACGTTTTTTGGCACTGGTACACGCTGGACACATTGGTACATGTTGGTATTCATCGCTGGGCGCACTGAAAATTAGCTTGGTGGAACTGGTAGGGACGCTGGCTTGACCGCTGAGTCACTGGTGCACACTGGGAAGAGTTGGAAGGGCTGAAATTTTCACTGAAGTGCGCTGCTGCCTGCTGGAGCAGGCACTGTTTCTACCAGCGCAGCGGCCACGTTTATGTAGCGTATGCAGTGGTATGTTACGGTATTCCTGAACACAAACATTTGATTTGACGGCACGAATAAATGCTACCCTAATAGATCCTGAGAACGCTTCACAATTTCGCATATCAGACATCAAGATCAGGATCTCTGCTATGCGAAATAACTGTCATTTTTACCGTTTTCCTTTCGAATGAGGAGAAAAATGCGTTAATACCTAAAAGCAGCCGACGCTGAAGATTTAATTTGCTAGCACGCGTTATTTTTATAATTCACACATTGTGAATAATAGCGTCCATTCTTGGGTTGAACGTGCCTCATTTGCAGCAAACATTGCAGGTTTTTTGCGTATTTCCCGCGTATTGCTTATTCCAATTTCGCATCGGTGATCTATTGTGATGATTCTGTGTTTCAGTGTTCACAATACAGGAGCTAGTCACCACTCCTAACAAAAACAGCAAATAGTTTGCGCCGCCGCAAAGTTGACGAGACGTAAATAAAATCTCTCGACGCTTCACAAGCTTTCCCAGCAAAGGCGAAATAAAAAAGAGCTGTCGTAAATATCACCACACCGAAAATGCATGTGAAAGGTTCCCGAGCGCACGATGAGTGTAGAATGTAGTCATGTTTTACATGACACACATGTTATTATCATCATGTTTGGACATGTCATTTACCATAGTCGTACGTTCGCATCCCGTAATACCTAATTTGGTACAGGCAATGCAAACGAAACAGCCGCGGGCGCATATATAGCGCGACGTGTAGTCATGTTCTACATCACATGCATCTCGTGCTAATGATGTTCGCACCAGTCATACATTCATCATCTATTCACGTCCCGTAATACCAAGTTTGGTATATGTGAAGATAGAAAAACGATCGCGATCGCACTATTAGCCTGGCGTGTAGTCATGACTTACATGACATAAACGTCATGAATTCCATGTTATATTCTCTCACTTGTATTTGCCTTGGAGTCATGTGATACCACACGAGTTATTGAATATTTCATGTGAACGAAACCACCACAAGAGCAGGAAGACAATCAGATGTGAGCCGTTGAATTCATGACGGATATCCTAATATTAATATCATGACCAATCACTTACGCTCATCATGCAGTCATGCTATGCCATGCCGATTTTGGTGTAAATCCCAATATTCAAACGGCCAGGAGACCTGAAAGTTGCAGGCGGCTAAATGAATAGTTATATAGATACGTATGGTCAAAGTCACTGATGTTCACAAAAAGGACTTCGCATTTAAAACCGAAAACTTGTGTGTAAAAATCAACTTTGATTTGTGGGGTTTAACGTCCCAAAACGTAAAAATCAACTTCACGTGTACATGAATCGAGTATATGACGGCACAATACATGGTCACCTAAGCCATCTATCTGTCTGTCCATCCCTCAGTCCGTGCATCTGTCCATGCTTTATACCAGTCGGTGACTTCTAGGTAGGCGTTATGAATGGAAGCGGAAATGTTGTAGGCCCATGCGCTAAGATTTGGGTGCACGTTAAAGAACTCCAGGTGGTCGAAATTCCCGAGCCTTCCACTACGGCGTCTCTCATAATCAAATGGTGGTTTTGGGACGTTAAACCCCACATACCAATCAATCAATCAATCAATCAATCAATCATGTAGGCTTTATGAACCTTAGGATCTAGCTTTACCCTCTTGTTATCATTCACGTCTTGCAAATCTGTGAATTTTTTTTCATGAGTATTTCCATTTTTTCGCATTGCTATTGACGACATCAAGGCAGGAGGCGCATTTTATGGTTTCGAAAAATACAACTATTTCAAAACCGCCGTTTTCAGCAAAAGGCTTTACGGAGTGGAACCCTCAGCCTATATGTAAATGTCATGGTTACACTATTTAGAGGCCTAAACAGCTCGAGCTCATCACGAATGACAGCCAGGAACAAAATACAAGAGAGATCGTTGAAATAAATGCACTCCTTGCCGTGACCTACAATTCATTAGATAAAATAATATTAGCGAAGATTTTATTTTCACTTAAATATTCTTTAGTATTACTACTGATGTTATATTTCAGTGTTGTTAATTCTGATTGTTCATAATTGTCAAACACAATCATAAGTTTCAAAATGAAATTGAAAATGATTTCGCCGACTTACGGTAGGGTGGGGTAAATGAGACAAAAATAAAAAAAGTGAATAGTTATTTTTGTTTAACCGCTTACAATTAAACATCAATGCAGAAATTTTTCTTCGGGTACAAGGTATGTTCTACATAAATATTACTGGGTTGCCAACGTTCCAAACAACATTTTTAAAATAAATAAAAATATTCAAGATATGTCATTTTGCCCCAACCTGCGAGGGAGAACGAGGCGCTGCTTGGAGCAAAATCAGGCAGTGTGGAAAAAACGTATTCCTTGAGGTTGGCAGTAGATTGACATAAACTTTATTGTGTACGTTCTTACGCAGTCATAAAGGGGTCATGACTGGTCACACAATTTCAACAGTTTGCGGCAAAAAACAAACCTACAAGCTCAAATAAGCTTTTACACGTGTGAAAACTGGACTGCAAGAGATTACTTTAGGCCAAAATAGGCCGTAGAAGTCACCGGCTACTATCTTTGCCCACTGCCGGCGATCGCCATTTTGTCATGGCTTGCGTGACGTCACAAGCCGAAGGAACAGTGTCATCATCTGCTACCAAACAGCACATTCCGCAAGCGGACAGTGTTGCGAGTGTTGCTTGTTGCGTGACCCGCACGTGTCAGTGGGCTGCAAGTGTTGTGGTGTGCTGCCGGTACCTTCATCATATACGATGACGACGTCGTGTACGTTGCGCATTTCGACTTCGACTCAATCGCCACCAGCTCAAGAGACGAAGAAAGCGTCGAAGTCGGTGTGAACCAAGATGTCAACAACTTCACCGTCGTGGCAGACGTTGCAGGCGGCTTTCCGCAATTTATATGGCTCTATTTCAATTGTGTCAGGTTGAAAAGCGAGCTTGGGGTACAAGGCTCCGTCGACGCTCTTTTGCGAGCAAGTGTTACTTAGCACTGTAGAATTAGCAAAGCTTGCAGACTTTTGTTGGCTAGCATATGTACATGCACTGCTTTCGGAGCTGAACACAATAAATGAAAGGTCGTTGCAATGCGGCGCGTTTGTACTGAAGTTTTTTTTCATCTGTTGATGCATGCGGCATATGTAAACACAAGCCGAAGCGAATGCCATGTCAGTGCGGCACTAGGGTTACTCACGATGTACATTTGGGCTGAATTTTTTGCTTGAACTCTGTTGATTGCATCCGGTTCTGGTAAAAATTATCAAGTGTGGCGCCCAACCATGACACTGCCTATGAAGAGTTTCAATACATATTTATCCGTAGCGGCATATGGCTTACGCATTGCACATTTACAGGGCACTTTTTGACCTCCGAACTTGCTAGCTGCAAGTACCATCACCACATGGGTGATGCGGTGGCATGGTTCCAACCCCTGGAAGTGACTTAGTTCCAGTGGCGAGTTGAACAACGTAAACAAAAAAAGAAAAAAAAACTTTCGATTGCAAGTGCAGCTTACTACGGAACACGATCGTCCTTCGGAATGCAGACCTTGCCACAGCACGCCCATCAAGTGGTTCCGCTCGTCACTGCTAGGAAGAGCGCCCGTGCTGCCCGACTCTCAAACCACTTCATCGTATATAAAAAATATTAGATTAAAAAGGAATGGCTAGACCAAATTCGCTCAAATTTCACCAGATTGTCTGAGAACGTTCAGGAATCAATCCACACAACCGAGATTATGGTTAAAATTGGATGTCTTGACTCCTTTAAGGAGCCCAGTCCTCGGACACCACGCAATAAATCTATACAGAACGCAGTGTTGTATTGCTCCGAAAGTCATTGCAAATGAAACACCACCTGTCTTTCATTGTGCCATTGTTGTCTTTTCGGGAACGCTTGCACCTCATTGGACTATTTAACAATTGGAGGGTGGGTATGCTTTGACGTATTTTCTTGACCTCGTTTTGCGGTTTTATTGTAGGAGTGCCCAAACGTTACAGGGCTTTCACCTTCGTCCGACGGGCTATGTGAGGCATTTAATTTAATAGTATGCTATAATCAGATATTCTGGCGCTTGCTTTCTTACAATAAGAATATTGGAGTAACGTCACTAAAACTCAATCCAAAGACGTGCTTGGGAACAACTTGACTTTGAGATTCCGCCGATTTTTTGCGTCTCTTGAAAGAATCCTTGGGAACACAGAAAAACGTCCATGCAGCGCGAATGGAGGTAGTCATCTCCTGAACAAGAATAAGTGCTTTTTTGTAGGTTTCCCTCCCAGAAAGCTCTCTATGTTTTCTTTTGTGTGTCCTAACACTCCTAATCTTCACCAAACAATTTTGACAAGTATGTATGTAAGGCAATAGTTAAAATAATAGGACGATTCCTAAAACAATTGAGATGCCTTTTCGTCGCCTTTAGCCCCTCTCCCATAAACAACTTAAAAAAAACGCGTTGTCTCCAGGCACCAAACGAACTAAACTTTCGAGGTTTGTGACTCTTAGCCTAAAGTAACAACACAAATATTTAAATTGCTAAACTGACGTTTAAATGGCTTTATAAATGGATCCGAATGTTTGTTTCAGCAGAAAATTTGCCCTTTTTAACGGTTACAAAGACACTGACACCAGCCACGTAACTTTGCCCACGCTAACGCTGTGAGCTATTAGTAGTTTCTACACATCAAAAATAAGAAAACGACCCGCACTTATCGCTGGAGAAAATAAAAAAATAAAAGTAGATTTTGTAAGAACTACAGAGGCCAACAAAGAAAAGGTCGCGTTTTGCCCCGTATGTCATTTTACCTCGCTTTACCCTACATGGATCACATGAGCATTTCATTTCATTTGAATCTTATCTTGTTTGTAATAACAATGTCGGAGCGCAGAAAACCACTAAGAGATAATTACGGCTACATTGCCCTAATGTGGATAATTTTGTGGTAACACAACTCAATGCGCTTGGAGGCAGAACTTCCAAACGCATTGATCTGTGTTACTATAGACTGATAAGCAACCGAATGATTCACTGATAAACTCAAAAACCCTTGCTTACAGAGATTTTCTAAAAAGGCTAAACTGCTGGATGTTGCTCCTGTCTTGTTTCACGTTGATTATCATCTATACTAATATTTTAAATAATAGGAAGTTTACATTCTGTAGGCCTATAGGACGTCATTTTATGGTGGAGTCTTGTGGGAGCATATTTTATTGCGATAGCATTCATATATACACTCTCGGATAGATTTTGACGCCGGTGTCACCATCGTTCACCGTATATGTATACATATTTATATACATGAAAATGCAAAAAAAAATTTCCTAAAAAGGCGGCGGCGCGCGAAATAGAACGCCCGACCTTTTGTTTGTGATTGTGAGGCGTTAGCCACTGAGCCACGAAGCACCACCTCCTTGAACGCTGAAACAGCAAGCTATATCTACCACTTACCACTGACCATGTTTATCTTAGTGAAACTATCGTGTTTTCAGCAATACAATCAGTATAGCGCAATTAGCGCGCGTCGGCATATCGTCAAGACGCGGTGACGCGCGCTCTAATCCAGTGCGTACTTCACCCCACGGAGAAGGTAGGAGTGTACGCTCACGCGTGCGCGCCGATATCGTTGTGGGAAGAATCGTACACCTTGGGCTTTCACAGGATCGACTCTATAATAGTTACCGCGGCGACAAATATAACTCCACTCGCTGCACAGTCTTAATTTGTCAAAAAGGCGCACTTTTCAAACACAGCGAAGTAACAGCTGCGACGCTTATTTGCGTTTATCTGTACCTGTGAGTACGTTTCGTGCATCATTTGTGCTTGAGAAACGTGGGACATGTTTTGATGTACCTCCCATTTTTATCATAACCTTCCAATTTGTTGCTATCACGTCCATCGCTCCGCCTTTGTGGCAGAGTTGTAACTTTTTTCTTCAGTACTCAGCTGTATTATTTTTTTTATTCTTCTCTCCCAGTGAATGCGGTCTTAAGAAAGTGCGTACGCACGCCACTTATCACTAACTTTCTCGCAAAGTTTTGAAGCATGAAATTTCTTTTTTCGTTGACCTGCAAATAATACAAGTATAGGCTGAGATTTAAAGAATAAGGTACGTATATTCAGCAGGTAATTTTTACATGAAATGTGTGACATGAATTTGCTGTAATCATGAAAAACACTGGGAAGCCACGCACTACTACTGGAGAGTGTGTAAACATCAGAACCAAGGACCTTGCCTACTTCTGTTCCCTTCTGCTCACCCTCACTTCTCTTTACCACACCCGTATTATCACATCGACTAGCTGACTTCGCAGAAGATATGTTCTAACTTCAGAAATTGATTGGAGAAGTTTTCCTGGATACATGTCCTGCTGCTATAATTTGGATTGAACGATTACACGAGACCATCACGCTATCTCCATACTGATAATAAAAACGGGCTTAAAGGGACACTAAAATCAAACAACAATTTGCGTCAGAGTGAAAGCTCAATGTATAACAACATTTGAAACGACATTATCATCAACAACACTACCCTACTTACCGAGAAATTAAAATAAATGCACAAGAACACAAGCGCCTCAGTATGACTTCTTCAAAGCGATCGCGATGACATCAGATAGACCGCGTACAAATAATCACTAGTAATCGATCTAACTGCACTAAATAAAGGACGTTCCGTGCATTAGGAGACGCAATAAAATGCTGCTTGTTCGTTTCTGTTTGATTCATGAAAATAAGAATCGCCGGACGGTACTACGGAGAATGGCGCGAGTGGTTCCAAAATTGAATTTTCGCGTGGGTACATTGGACAGGTGGTGTTATCTAGCGGGGCACAGTTGGAACAAAAGCGTGTGCAATCTTAAAGGCAATAGCGGGAATTTGATCAATGGCTGTTGTTGCTGCTGTATGTCCCGCTGCATTCAGTCTGCTGCAAATAGCGCAGTAAAGCCGTGTAACGTTGTGCATGGCAACAACGACGTGAGATGGTCCGGTCAGTTCACTTCTTCAGCCGGGTAATTTGAAGTGCGCTAACCCAATGCGGAGCACTAAAATTGATTTTATTTCAAAATAAATTATTTCGTGGCACAAAAGTAGCACTACGAGGTTTCTAAACGGCCATTTCAACAATCAACGTCGACTTAGTAGTTGACTTTAGTGTACATTTAGGTTTCGAAGCTCTGAGGATCCCCGACTTTGCATATGGTGTATATAAATGGCTGGTCGTTAGGATGCCTGACAACGTATGTTCAATGGCGTAGTAGTAGCGACGCGTGTACCAAATGTAGAGGCTGCTAGTTGGACTCCACGTGACAGATTCTCGCCTTCTAGTTCTTTTTATAAGTTATCTGGTAGTGTATGTTTTACAACGTCATATTCGTGAGATACTTACGTCAGCGGAGCCGGGATAGACCCCCGCATAGAACACCTTCGTGTTAAAAAAAAAGGTGAAACGCATCTTGGTTGTGTACATGGTGGCTCTATAGTCTGTTGCTGTTGCATGGCTGATGTGTGAGCCAAGGCACAGACGCAATTATTTTGAATTGACATTTTTCAAGGCCACACGTATGTTTGCTTGACCTCTGCATTAACTTTGAGGAGTTGCGTTCAATACATAATATTGAGTGTGGTTCATGTTGACAGCCGTTGCAGATAAGAGTCATCGAAACTCACACCTTTAAGTACACTACAGTTAAGCTCACTACACTGGCGGTATCGAGTAAAATCACATCACCGATGATTATTTCATTTTACAATGAGCGTTGACTTTGCCTAAGAGGTGAGTAAAAGCTCCGAGAAAATCGGAAGAGTCTCAGCCATGTAAGGGATAGATAGAGGCTCACAATGTTTTCCCTATATACTGCAAAATCACTGACTATGGTCAACACTTGATGATGCAGCAAATGCGAATCTCTATGGTTCAAAATATTGAAAAGGCAGTTGACAAATTTATAACTACATATTTTTTGCATGTCATGACACTGAAGTGTAGCTCATTTCAGGTGCTTACATGGACTAATATTCAAAACAAAAGAAATGGTGACAATAGGGATAATCAGTTTGCTGACAAAATGCATTAAATTATTCGAGAAAACCATACAGGCAGCCGCGAATGGTAGACAGCGAAGTTGCGGAGCAGCAATAAACCTACCACGCATTGTATAAGGAAGTCAAGAGATCGGTGGTACTGTCACGGTTCCTATGAAGGCTACGAGCACTAAACTGCCCGGAAGAAAAAGCGCGTATCTGTATAAAAATACAATTAAAATTACCCAGAGGTGATCCAACCGACATTACAAAAGAGACTTTTTGTGCTTCGACCGCTCTTTGTCAGTAAAAGAAATGCCTATTTAATTCGTCTTTTTTCAGGGTGCCTTATCAAATGCCCTACAAAGGCACCTCTTGTTGTCAGAGACAGGATCCTCGCTAATGCAAGTAGCCTTTACTTGCACTTTAGAAGAACCAAGATAAGCAATTCACGGGCGTGTCTGATGACCATTCTCTAGAAGATAAGTGCCCTCGTTTATAATGACACGAACAATATTGCACTCATATTTGTGTTACGTGTTGTGACTCTGTGAATAGTGCGAATGTCACAAGTATTAACAGGGCCACTAACTTCATTTCCGAGAGTTCAATATATTAAAAGTATTGTATACTGAGTGACATGAAGGTCCATACTCAAAATCGAGGGCACTGAAAACAAAGACAGAGAACAATTGAAGGGAACGTGTACCTACAATGTCCCCTGGTCGTCTTTTCTTTTTTACGCTCTTTATATAGTGTGTCAAATACCTCAATAAAATTTTCACTTCACCATTGACAAATGCCCCCAGTTTCAATTGTCTCAGATAAGGCTATTGTTTCAAGGGACTGTACTCATACAAGAAATTCAGCTGCTCTTTTTCAGCCACTCATCAGAGGTTGTAAAACTGCTATTTTCTCATTTCGGCGATTTGTATCACCTGCTTGCCAAATAGATCGATTTTTTTATTTGTGTCGTCAACTTCAGCTTTAAGCCTTTTTGTGATCTCGAGATCGCATCGATCTATGGAGCAACCTTTGCAGATTCTTGCTTGGTACAAAATGCCTGTATCTTTTTTTCAATAAGCCCCCTAAAATATTCAGTCCTTCTATCTTATGCACAGCGATTGAAGGAAAGTGGCCAGAAAAGCACAACAGAGCAAGAAATAAAAAGAAAGTGAAATATTTTAGCCACGTGTATGATTGATTGATATGTGTTGTTTAACGTCCAATAACCACCATATGATAATGAAAGACTTCATAGGGGCGGGCTCCGGAACTTTCGACCACCTGGGGTTCTTTAACGTGCACCCAAATCTGAGCACATGGGCCTACAACATTTGCGCCTCCACTAGAAATGCAGCCGCCACAGCCGGGATTCAATCCCGCGATGTGCGGGTCAGCAGCCGAGTAGCTTAGCCACTAGACCACTTCGGCGCTTAACGGTATGCGAAGGGCATCCGAATTGAGCACTGGAAAGGCACGTCTAGTCTTCACCGCAGTAGTTGCTCTCAATACACAAACAAGACAGTTTTTGATCAGGAGCCTGTAGAAAGTGTGCAATGCTCCCACGCTACATGACGCTCCCACGATGCAGGTATTGTAAAAACGCATTCGATATTCGAAAACGAACAGCATGTGGTCTGATTTGTGAGATCATGTAGATAGACAACACTTACGAATAACGTCCAAAATATAAGAAAAGGCAGAATTTACTCCGTTAGCCAGCAAGACGAAGATTTCAAGAGCCTTGACGAATTGTACCGTTCCCGTTTTCCCATGCATATAGCACACCGCTGTTCACTTTTCGTGTTTGCCGGAAACAAAAGGCAAAGTGGGTGCAAATAAAAATAAAAAAAATCCTACATGATGGCTAGGCGGTCTTGATATTGTCAGTGCCTCTTCAAAGCAGACTGCATTTTAAGTGAAATCGGATAAAAGAACGTCGTATTACCTTTTTGCAAGTTTGATTTCAGCAACACTTGAAGGTTGAGAACCGATTCACGAAAACAGAAATTTGGCGAACCACTCTTGGTTTTTTTGTTTGTAAAAACCAGTTGTCTTATATCATAGGTACACGGATATAAATATAAGGGTCTAACAGCTCTTTTCTTCTGCATTGAAAGAAGCGAAGGAAAGACAGGGGGCGGGGGGATTTATGTAAAGTGTATAATTTTTTACTGCAAAGAGCAGACACTACCTATAGAAGGAATGGCCAATCATGTGTTGCCTTGACGTATTTCTAGATACACAACAATGAACGAAAATTTCCACTGCTTTCCTGCTTATATATATTATTATCAGTCTATGACAGTGCCACAGACACGAAGTGCATTTGCGTAGACACATTTTTATTACATTGAAAGTATAGACGCAAAGGTAAGCAAATAACTGTAGCTACAGCTACAGTAGGGCAAATATAACCAAAGAAACAACACCCTTGTTGACGGCTGATACTGCATCAAAAAGTACATTGCGTGCCTTCAGCGTAATAAACCGGTTGAGCAAGGTAAGTTTTCTTCAGAGCTTTTCGGTTAACGCTGCGGAGGATGTGAACCCGCGTGCCTGTTTACCGTTCTAGATGATAGTTTTTCAACAATGAAAGAAACGACACCGAAATCGATTACGAAATTGTTAGCAATGGTGACGTTCAAACTTCTTGCTCATTTCAAAATGAATAAAATTTTTCGAAGTATTCATTTCTGATTCGAACGAGTGATTAGTTCAAGCATAGGAGTCCAGAATTTGGACACCAAGCCAATTTTATAAGTTCGATAGAGATAATGAGAAACTTGTGATATATACGGTATGTTAGCGTCTCTATATTTAATTTTTTTTTCTAAAGCTGGCCATGCTTATGCCCTTTGTTTAGTCGTGAGGTTGGTCTGTGAAAAATGTGAGTGCGCAGAATAAGATTGCAGGATAATATGGCGCAACGCAATTAGGTAGCTTTTTATACGTCATGCATTTATTCCACACAAAAAGGAAGTCTCCTCCAATCACGTGCGATATCCCTGTGCGTGTGCCTTCTCTGTGCTTTGTGCCACTAAAATTGATTGCAACTACATATACACTTTTACATCATCAGCGCGTCCCTAACGCCAGCCACAACAAAATCCTAAAGAGCGAAGACAAACTACGAATACCCCATATTTGGCGCCAGGGTCCCATCAGGGTGGATGGCACGTATTAGCGCATGTTACTTTTCTCGCAGAAGCTGTACATCTCCCGTTATTTATTCAGGAAAGTTAAAAGTGCCTAGTGAAATGGCCCCCGAAATACGAACAACCACTGGTGTGCTCCCCTGCCTGCAGTTTGTAGCTAAGACGTTCAGAAAGGACATTCGGAGTGGTGGACAGATGAGCTTTTACTGTAAACTGGTGCACAATTGCAACGCCCCTGCTGAATGCCGACCTATCGGTGGTTTACGGGCCGTATAACAATTGAAGGCAAACAATATATTTTGTGTCAATCAGGCCTACAGCGCAGAACTGTGTGTCTGACACTAGGCAGTATTTGTTTCAATAAAAAAACCACAAAAATTATAAAATACGCATGCTGGATGATATGGCGTGTATTGAACAATGCTAACACCCTTTCATGCACGTTCTTGGTAAAGATTAGGGGATGCCTAATTTACACATCACACAAAGGCCATGAATGACGTTAAACAGTTCTTCTTTCTCCCAGCATGTGCTTTCCGCTTTCATGCATGAAAGCAACATCCTTCTGCCAAATTATACACAGCACTTCAATATTGCCATGAGCAGATTACGAAAACAAATGGCACCAGAAGAAAACCATGATTACATTATTCGGCGAAAGGAACAAATTGGTGTTGCTGAAAATGGTCGCACAACACATTACGATCTGTCACAGAGAGCAAAAGACGAATATTACTGCACTTGCTCAAATCTAACGATGAAAAAATACCCCCTAGGCCCATCGCCAGAGAAAAGGAAAGGCCTTGACTCCCCCTCTTTGAAAAGCAGATAAAGAGGCTGTTTTAACTTCAGGAAGTAACGAATAAAATATAGGTTTCTTGAAGTCTGCTTGTCTCTAAATCAAAATTATTCCTTCTATCATTAAAGGCCTTCAACAAGTACCGCGCTCTCCCCCAAAAACTTCCTCGATACGAGCCTGATACTCGATACGAGACTGAGCTTGGGTGGTGTTTGATAGAATTTCCCTGCACATTTATGTTCTCAAAGTGGGTCGGGGGCCAACAGTATCTTTTAGGTGGAGTAGCCTGCAAGAACGAAAAGCGCCACATTCCCTTTTTGTGAGAGTCACAATACTCAAAAATGTGAAAAAATTATAGACCATCTCCCATAAAGGAACCCTGATAAGATATGAAGCAGCAGCAGTGTGCAAGGCGTTCACCCGGTTGAAACGGGTCTCGACGCATGTGCTGGAAGATCGATTTGAAGCGAAACTCTGTGTAGAATTTACTCGAGTAAATATTTGTTTGAAACGCAAAGACACAAAAGGCGGAATGCGTTGACGACGCTTGCACTCGGATTTCTTGGCTCGCGTCTCGTCGGTGTTACCTACGCGCCGTTTATATTCTCGAACACGATTGGTGTACTTGACTCGCACCTCGTCGGTGTCGCTGATATTCCACTGCCGACGCTTGCGTTCGGATTCCCTGGCTCGCGCCTCGTCGGTGTTGACGTCACCATTAGTGGAGGTAATCACCTTCGCTAACCCTCGCAACGCCGGTGGCAGCTAGGAAAGGTACACGCACACTAGCGGGAGGCCTGCCGTGACAGCGTATCCCTCATTGGCGTGATCGCGCGGCAAGAAGCAGCGCGTGTTCCACATTAGCAGTGCCGCGAGATTCTTGAGGGGTGCGCAGCACGCACACCTGGCGGCTCGGGGCATTTTTTCCAACAGATGGAGAGAAGAGGTGCCTTTGACATGATGGCCACCTGAAAAATGGGCTTGAGAGTTGCGACTGGTGGAGAGGATGAAGCGAGTCAGATGACACACAGCTAGCACGCGGCAGGCGAGGGAGAGAGACGTCACCGCACACTGCTAGGAGGGCGTTAGCTCCTTGGCACCGCTCCAACGCCTGCGGCAAGGGGAGCGGTGCGGACGAAGGAAGAGCGTTATACAGGCATGTCATAGAGTTGCTTCGCATCTAAAAGAAAGTATATCGCAAATGTTTTTGTGAATAATTGTCACTAATTACAATGGGGAGATTGATTACTAAATCATACAAAACACACAGAGGGGCATTATTAGATAAGTGCTGATATATTAAATGCAAAATATTCCTCAGTGAACTCCGGGCACCTTGAGTGTTTTTATATCTGTATCGATTTAGCCGCCTACTGTTGGGTGCTCTGGTGTTCGCCTGCTTATCAATGGGTAAAACGAAATGTCAAAAGGTCAAATTGTTTGACGAATATGTCTGGCTGAGCATGATACAATAACGTTAGAATCTTGCTACGTACATTGTGAGACCCTTTCCTCTGAACACGCGGGGTACGTACTCGTGTAGCACGGGTCACGGTATGCGGGTACGCGCCACAGGTGATTGACAGTTTATATTTACCTTGAAACGGCAAGAACACACATTGATAATTTGAATGCGCGAGCGTAAGAAAACACTGACAGCGGCAGCATTAACACAAATATACAAGGAATGAATTTCCGGATTCCAGCAGTAATGTAGCCCAAGAATTCTGCGTCAAAATCAAGCTTTCCACCCCTGCTCCACGCCCTGTCTCCAAATTGCTCTGGGGAACCCCCCGATGTAGGCGTATTGTTGGGGAAACGTAATATTGGTGGGCCAGAAGGGTGACCGAAGCACAAGAATGTCCAGGCATCTAGAATGAATCCTGCGCCCATCGTCGTCCTATTTGCACCTCCCCTCTTACTCACATGATTCTTTCATATGTGGCATACTTTTCTTTTTCTTCTGGCATGGAAAACTTGGGACGTGATCCACGTTTCATAGTGCTACACATGGATCAATAAGATTGTTTGTCTGACTACTTACCAACCTGGCCAAACGTCTGTGTTGGTTTCAGTGCTGGCTGTATTTTTAAATGTGCTGCTATTCTTCGCGTGCTGCAAGCATTTTAGGCGTCTATGAATTTACCTATTTATCTAGCCGCCTACATATGGGTTACCTGATGACAACCCCCTTAAGTTGGGGAAGATCAAGATTATTGGGGGGGGTGCCTTGATCAATATGGCACTCTGGTCATTACATGAATAATGCCGCAATCTCGCCGTGTACTCCATTAAAAATTTTTCAAAAAGCAGTGGCACATATCTGGGAGTGGAATGGTTCCACTGGTATGTAGGTATGCACCACAGGTGATGGACATATTATCTCTAAGCAGGAGCGGCATAAACACACATGGGTAAGTTCAATGCTTGAGCGTTAAGAAAAAGATGCCAAGGACATTGACCGGATGAATGCAAACAATAATTTTGATTGCCCCAGCAGGAATCGAACCCTAGAATTCTGCGTGGCAATGAAGTATTCTACACAGAGTCATACAAAGACTCAGTTATACTTTTCAAATAGACCCGAATCAAATAGACCCGAATCTTCGTATAAGGTCAAGTGCGGTTGTAGTACTGGCCAATAAATGTTATAAACGATACATGTGTACTGCTATAATACACCTGTCATGTAAGGTTAACTTCGAATCGAGTCAGCGCCATTCGCCGAACTTGATTTCTGTAGCAGTGTTTAGGGCTACCATCCTCGTGAGCCCCATCGCAAACACCAGCGCTTCATAAGAGCTTCCTAATTTAGCTGTTGCTAACAGACATGTTGCTGTTGGCATAGTAATTCAACTGTAATGAACTGCTACTATAAAACAAGCACGGCTGCTTAACATATGTGTATGCGTCAGTTTGTACATATAGAAAAGGCCGCTTCATAACGTCTCGCTCCCTAAAAAAATTTACTCAATCGCCTTCCATTCGTATGCTTCGCTTAACATCTATTTTCATGGCAAGGGGGGCCTGCTGAATTTTTTCTTCGGCTTTCCTGCTAGGCTATCAGGCATTGTAACACCGCCTATATATACCACGCAGGTGAAGGTTATGTTGAAAGTGAAGCATTTTCTTTGTAGACAGAAGGCACTTTGAGCGTATCTATCTACGTATCTGTCTAGCCGTGCATGTCTGAGTTTTCTGGCGATTACCTTCGTAAGTGGTTGTAGAACAATAATAGTATAGGAGGGTAGTAGTTTTTGAAGAATACTTCCGCATGTTTATACCATAAATAACTTTAGATAGCTATAGCAGCGCAACGACAATTGATGTTTCACTAGCTGTGCCCCTGCATAGGATCTTTTTTAAGCAGTTTCAAACATGGAGTGACAGTGTGGTAGCATACTTCATTGCCACACAAAAAATAAAAACTCTCGTACCGAGAGCAACTTCAGCAGATGGTGCCTAATTGAACATGTATGGTTGACCCGGCGCAACAACTGTATCATAAAAGCATGTACGTAAGGTTCAAAAATATATTGAACCAAAATAACGTTTCGCCGGCAAATCTAACAATATTTGAAAAAAAAATGTCACCCTACCTTCACTTGAAAAACACAAAGCAGAGACGTAAGGAACATTCACAACGCTCGTATGAATTTGGCCGCAAAACGCTGATGTACTTGTTGCTGCTGGCTTTTAAATCCTACGTTAATGCGTTAAAGCGAACCATTATATAGCTTACCACAACTATTGAAGTTTAAACCTGTGGGTGCAACCCTGGCTTCACCATGCTTATGTTTTTTTCCATCTAAATCTGCACTGATTCCTGCTGAAAGTCATCCCTACGTTTATGGGCTTTTCCTCATTTGCCCTTATTTGCTGTTGACTGCTTTCTTTTTAGATTTGTAAACAGGGCACGGCCCTTTGTCACGCCATTAAAGTATTATGCTAGCACCTTATAGCACCCCGAGTGCTCTATGACTTCCATTTGGGGCTGAAAAAAAGATATAATAATTATTCATAGTAATATTATTATTAGTGACATTGAAAATATTAATAATGGAGAACAAAAGTATTATTGTTAACATTATTAATAATAATAATAAAACAGTCCTCTCCCCATTATTTGTCATATTTTCTGTGCCTGTAGTTTAGTGATAGGTTATCCGTACAAAAGATGGACAATTCTATGGAGCTTGTAGGTGAGGTGTCGACATGAAATACGATGAGGCCGTTACTTTAAAGTACATATGCAGCGCGATTGAAAATTAAAGTGCCAGATGAACTTGTCACCGTAAGGAAACGTCTGAGAGGGTACCGGCAGGGTACTCATTTATTTTGCCCGAGATGCAAAGTGCGTGCCATGCAAAATTGTGTTGGTTAAGTGCAACTCATCGACAAATTTTTAATTTTCAGTAACTTCATATACCTGATTGCAATTGAATACGTGCTAATTTAAATATTTGCTATGGTTATTTGCAATTACCAACGCCTGCTCAACATCTACTGCAGTTTCTCGCTGTTGTTTCAGCATCGCGCTATCGCAACGGCTGATGTTGACGCAAGTAATAACAATGCATGCGCACATAAAAGTTATTTATTTATTTATTTATTTATTAGAATACCCTCACGGCCCGTAGGGCATTACAGAGGGGGTGGGTACAACATTTTATAACACACAAGAAAAAAAAAGACAAAAAAAGAAACAAGTGTCAGATGCGCGAATCACGAGGGCAACATAAGTCAACTAAAAATGTATAAGTAAGAATTCAAGCACATACAAGACAAAGATAGATAATGGAAACTGCGTATAGTTACAAACATTGCTGAGAAATTGCAGTCTTGAATAACAAAGGGTCTGTTATTGTTACAACGGAAGAGGGAAGGTGGTTCCAATCGGCGGCTGTTTTCGGTAAGAAGGCTGCTGAAAAGAATTTGGTGCGGCAAAACGGAATGGCAACCTTATGCTGGTGATCAATGCGCGATGAGTGGTATGACGGTTGTGAAATTAGGTCTCACTTCTTTGATGGATTGTGAAAAAATATCTTATGAAAAAAATGCAGTCGCACCAGTTTCCTCCGGACAGTTAAATTGGGCAGGTCAAGGTTAGATTTCATTTCTGATATGCTAGCAGTACGGGAATAATTAGAACAAATGAACCGAGCTGCGCGGTTCTGAACAGATTATAACGCGTTGATTAAATTTTGCTGCACGGGATCCCATATAGCGGACGCGTACTCAAGCTTTGGGCGAATTAGTGATCGGTATAGTAGAATTTTGAGGGACAGCGGAGCGCGAGAAAAGTTGCGGCGTAAGTATCTTAGCGTTCGGTTAGCGTTATTACAGATGTAGGTAACATGCGTGTGCCAAGATAGATTGTAGGTAATGTAAACGCCGAGGTACTTATATGAAGAGACATGGTGGAGGGGAACTGCGGTAATTCTGTAGGTACAGGGGGGAGAAATAGATCGCCGGGTTATTGACATGCATTTAGATTTGTTAGAGTTGAGAGTCATAAGCCATTTATTGCACCAGGTTGAGACAGTGTCAAGGTCTGACTGTAGAAATTGGTTATCTGATTCATTGTTTATTTCGCGGTAAATTACACAATCGTCTGCAAATAGCCTTATAGTGGAGTTGATGCTGTCGGGGAGATCATTAATGTATATAAGGAAAAGTAAAGGGCCTAATACGGAACCTTGGGGTACGCCGGTTGTTACTTTAGAAAGAGGTGAGTTATAGTCATTAGTTGTTACAAACTCAGTGCGATTAGTCAGAAAGCATTCAATCCATTTAAGAATGTTCGGGTCAATGTTTAAGGCACTAATTTTCAGGAGGAGTAATTGGTGAGGTACTTTATCGAAAGCTTTTAGAAAGTCAAGAAAAATGCAATGCACAAGTGAGCCGCGATCTAAAGCCGATGCTATGTCATTAGTAAAATAAAGAAGTTGGATTTCACATGAGTAACTTTTTTGGAATCCGTGCTGGTAGGGAGTAAAAAAAGAGTTTGACTCTAGGAATGAGACAAGGTTGGAGTAAATTATATATTCTAACATTTTACAAGGAACACTGGTTAGGGAAATTGGTCTGTAATTGAGAGGAGACTGTGTGTTACCAGACTTGTGCAGAGGGACCACCTTCCCCACTTTCCAGTCAAGCGGCAAAGTGGAGGTCTGAATAGATTGCGAAAAGATTAGGGACAAGTAAATTGATGAATACAATGCAGTGTTTTTTAGAAACTTTGAGTTGGTTTCATCTACGCCACAAGAAGAGGATAACTTAAGCTTGTGAATTAAAGTTTGCACTCCAACGGCATCAACGGTAACAGGATACATGGGTAAAAAAGTTATATAATTGGTGAACGCGCACACTGAAAAAGTGTCATTTTACATTTGTTGAGAGCAAGGTAAACCTGCATGGTGATTCTTTTCGAGTGTCTCTAGGATGCTAGCCCAACCTTTACGCCCCGTTATCTATAGGCCCCTTTCAGAGAGCCGTATTTCATTTCTATGCGTCGCAACAGCAGCCCACAATGCCACAGTGAGGTGGCGCCACCTGTAATAGGATCAATCTTTATGGGTCGCAAAAACTGTAACGTAAAGATCGCAGAGCATTGGCCGAGTGCCGGCTGCGCACGTGTCAAGGGCGAACTCCCACACGAGGGTGGCTATATGCAATAAGACACTTAGCGGTTCAACTCGCGTTCCACTTACATATGCTGCATACCCCGATGTCATAGCGTATAACTGTTTTCACACACTGCACGAAAAAATTCGGACGATTTAGGCATTCATCATGACATGCGTCAAAATGCAAATATGAATCCTCGTGTGGAGCCTTCCGAGGCAGAGACATTGACATTTTCCCTTATGAAAAAGGAAAAAAAGCAAATAATACGTAAAATATTGTTTCCGTGGACACGAATATATGCGCCTCCTATACGGGGTGCCAGAAAGAGATATTTAGTTTTTTTTAGAAAACGTTCAACAGTTGAATAGACGGTTGCGTTCTCTCTTTCTTTCTCTTGAATCATGTACCCTCGATGATTGGCCATCAAACGATGGTTAACGTTTCCAAATCGCGTTGACTCCCTGCATTTACAACGAAGATTTCATGCATCACAGCTATTTAAAAGTTTACTGTAAAGTATATATTCACCCTTATCAGCTGCGAAAAGGTTAAAAAGGAGCACTTCTTGTTACGGTTCATAACGAACACCATGAAAGCCGCTATATGAGGCCTTTAGCGAAAACGTGGTCTTAAAGGCTAAAAGCACACGAGCAGCAGCCAGATGCCCTGACGATGGCTCCTCATGACAAGCACGCAAAATATCATCGCGGAGAGCAGCAGGAACGACGAGGAAATAAACAGTTTTCGTTGGATGAAAGGAAGGAAAAAGAAAGGAAAAACTTTATTTGCAAGGGTGTGGGACAGGGGTCACGAGCTCAATGGGTGGGGCCCCAAGTCCAGGGCTCCGCACGCTGCCGCCGCCTGCCTGACGTGACGCAGACGTGCAAGCTGCACCTTTGAGTGAGAGCTGGCGAGCTGTGCCTCTCATTGCTCGAAAGTATTACAGAGCTTGTACTGACCTAAAAAGGTATCTAAATTTGGTGGTCGTTTTAGGCATCCTCACGAAATGTGGTAGAGCGATGGTGAGCCGCCACACCACGGACACGCATTCTCATACAGCGTTGGAAAAATTTTGTGTAATCTTTGAAGATTGGAAAGACTCCCGTTTGAATTCGGAGGAAGTCAATCGCGTCCTCCCCTTCTAATGATTTGTGGTGGGCGCTGTATTTTTGTCGCAAGCCTCACTGGTTAGCAAGCATTTCGCGAAGGGCCATTCTGGATGGGTCATTATCCTCCTCGATAGCTTCCTCTTGGAGTGTTTAAAGGATCGAATATGCTGTCGAAGCTCTGCTTGGTTCGTGAGCCCTCGAGCACATGCATCTGCAATTTTGTTCCCCTCCAAGCCTGCGTGTCCTGGACACCAGATCAGCCTGTATTTGTTCGTCAATCTCCCGCCTAAGAACTTGCTTATTTTTATCGGAAGGCGGCCTCTTAAAAAGAAACGGCACGCTTCCTGCGAGTCGGAAATGATAGTTGTCTACGGTTCATCTCTCTGTTCCTGTGCTTTAATTGCAAGGGCGATGGCAAAGCATTCCGCCTTGGTGATTGAGGACGTGTACAGCGATTCACATGTCACCATGCAGTTGTCATCGCTAAGTACTGATGCAACTGACCGTTTCAATTGTACCTCAAAGCGTCCACATACAAAACATTTGATTTGTTTTTTAATGTTTTTCGGAGCCATCGCACTTTCTCCTCTCTGCGCTTTCTGTTTGTTTACAGCTATGTTCTTGGGCAGTGTTGAGTTCGAGATCTTGCTGCGGACGGGATCCGGGATTTATACAAGAACCTCGTCCAGGTTATAGGGGTATGGCGGAAAGCCCACCCTAGCAAGTATCTCTCTCCCCGCTTTCGTTTGACTTAGACGATTTCTCTGCGCAGTCAGTACCACTGTCTTTAGCTGGGGGTATGTATTATATATACCAAGGTCCAAAAACTTTTTGATTGGTGTGCTTACCGGTACCCCTATGGCCACTTTGTAGGCGCCCCTAATTATAGACTCGATGGTTTCTTCTTCCGATTCGTTTAACACGGGGAAAGGTAAACTATACGTAACCTTACACAGTACAAGTGCCTGCACTAATCTAATTGTGTCTCCTTCCTTCATTCCCTGTTTGTGGCATGTTATTCTATGGATCATTCGTGCAACTTGTTTCGTGGATGATTTTAATATGTTGATTATGGTTCGCTCGTTCATTGCTTTGAACCCAGTAACCCAGAATACGTGTGACGGTGACCTCACGTACTTTGACACCTTCAACGTGTATGTCAATGCTTCCGTTACTTTTGTGTCTTTTTCCGTGTACCCTGATAATTTCAGAATTTTATGGCTCACAGCTAAGCCCGCTTGCCTTCGCAAAGTTTTCAACTGCTGTTGC
Source organism: Rhipicephalus annulatus (assembly GCA_013436015.1). Classification (NCBI taxonomy): domain Eukaryota; kingdom Metazoa; phylum Arthropoda; class Arachnida; order Ixodida; family Ixodidae; genus Rhipicephalus; species Rhipicephalus annulatus. The sequence goes on from WOVY01010760.1 coordinate 29,583, forward strand.
AGCCTTTGAAGTGTCTGCTCTTTGTGAGCCAGAGATCCACGCGTTGCCCATCAGGTGATATCATCTACATGGAGAGTGTATCTTAACTGCGGAACTTTATCCAGGGTTCGCGAGAGTCCTAACACGGTGACACTAAAGAGCAGGAGAAAGAGAATGGATTCTTGAGGGGTACCTTTGTTTGGCATCTCAAAAGCGTCTGACGTGACTTGTGCTACGCTTATCGAAGCCCGCCTTTCTGTGAGGAATGCCATGATGCAATTGTAGGTGTTTGTCTCACATCCGATGTTGTTTAATTCTGTTAGGATGGCCTTATGCGAGATATTGTCGAATGCTCCTTTTCAATCAAGGGCTAGTATTATATGTTCTCCTCCTGTAGGTATATTGCTTAAAACTTCCTCTTGTAATATTAGAAATGCATCATGAGTGAATAGGCCATTGCGGAAACCCAGCATAGTGGCTGGAAAAGGGCCGTTGTCCTCTATAAAGTTCCAGAGCCGATTATGAACAACCCTTTCGAAAAGCTTTCCCATGCGTGACATCAAAGATATGAACCTAAGTGCTTGCAGGGTCGGCTTCTTCCCGGGTTTTGGTATAGTAATAATTTTGGCTACTTTCCATTCCTCGGGTATCTTCCCTTTGAGCCAATAGTTGTCATTGAAATGGTTTGTCAGTGCCTCTATAACCTTATCGCTGAGGTTCCTTATCATTACATTTGAGATTTGATCTGAACCATGGGCGGAATTTCTCTTGACCTCTTCCTTGGTGATTGGGGCGTCGAGTCTCTTGTTTTTCGCACCAGTGTACAGCATTTGAATACTGCAACTATCGGTATTCTCTCCAATGTATCTCTACCTAAGTGCTTGTATTAACTCCTCCTCTGTGCCCGAAATATCATGCATTATTCGTTGTAGTGTTCTGCTCGTGGCCGATTTCGATTTTTCTGGGTCAAGCATGTTCCTTAGGATGGCCCAAGTTTTCGCAGTGCTCAGAGGGTTCTGTAGTGAACTCCAAAACTGGATCCATCCCTCAGTTGCAATTTTGTTAGCGTATTGATTTGCCTCCTCTCCTAAAGCAGCAATTCGGTGGATGGTTCCGGTTGAGTCGCTGGTTTTTCCACCTTTTCAGCATACGGCGCCTGCTCTCCCACTGGTGGAGCAGGTGCCTGTCGACTGCAGGAGTCTTTGCTGTTCTTGCGATACGTTTAGATGTTTGTTTGTGAACTGAGAATATGTACTCTGACCATTCCCCAATCGACTCTGGTACAGAGTCGGGTGGGGGCTCGCGTCGTCTGTACCTTTCCCAGTCAGTGATCACCACATCTCCTATGACCCTACGTAGTTTTGGAGTTGACAGGAAAATGCTGATTATGTAGTGATCGCTGCCGAGATTCTATTCCAGGTTTGTCCAGTTAGTGTCGTTAGTAATACGTGTGAATGCCAGATCTGAGAACGTGTCTCGACTTACGCAGTTACCCAGCCTCATAGGTGTTTTGGGTAGAGTAATTAAGCTCAATCCCAGTTTGGATACGGCGTGTTCGAGACGCGTTCCCTTAGGGCAATCTCTCGAATAACCCCAGGTGGTGCTGGGTGCGTTAAAGTCGCCCAATACCACAAGTCGATCTCTCGCCCCTGCAGTGCCGACGACATCTTTAAGCAGTGCACTAAAGTCCTCGTGTTTAGCTTTGGGAGGGCTGTATATATTTAATAGTTCCGTTTTCACTTTGCCTCTCTTCAGAGGAAGGAGGGTGATTATCTGATGATTTATCCGCAAACTTTCTATGTGCTCAAGCTTTGCTGCAATACTTTTTTCAAACCAGCGAGGCTGCGCGGGGATAATTTGCATCTTGTAAACAATAATATCCCTGCAGTTTGACCATCTTGGGCCCAACCTCCTGCAGGCATATTACGTCTGGCTGAATTGGTACCAAGTTCATGTAATTTCGGAATGCTGCAGCGCGCTTGTGAAAAGTGTGACAGTTCCACTACCAAATCTCTAAATGTTCTACACTTTGTATATTATTTTTGGCCATGCTGCATGGTCGTATTCATGCTGTCACGGCCCACCTTGGATGGTTTGTCAATAACTGGGGCGGACCGGGAGCGTTCGTTTAGTGCCCTCTGCAGGCCTCCCACAGCATCGTTAACATACTGCCTTTGAATTTTCAGTTCTTCTATGACTAACGTTTTCATTTCTGCCATGAAATAAGCTAGAAGTTTATGTAAAGTAGATATGCTTTCCCTGTTTGCTTGAACCTGCGTCTGCACTTGCATTACTAGTTCACTGCTTTCTGATTGAGTTGCGAACGAGTCTTCGTCTATCGTTTCCTCACTTGTTTCGGCGCTATCCTTCATGTTGGCTAGACGCTCTCGTGCCTCGGTGGGGTTGCCTACCAACCCTGGGTTTTGTATTTTCCTAATTACATTTTCTATTTGATTTCCATTGACGAGATGGCCAGTTTATATTCTTTCCGCTCCGCAGCCATTTGATTTCTAAGCTGTTTATTTCTTGTGTTAATCTTTTGTTCTCCTCTAGAATTATTCTATACTGGGGGCTATCAGTTACCGGAACATTGGGAGGCACTGGACTCGCCCAGTTCACCTTGTTTGGTTGGTTATTTTGTACGTCTTCCGTATTAAGGCCAGTGGTTGCTGCTGCTGCTTCTTCTTTCCTGGCATGGGCGGAGCTTCTTTCCCAGCTGCTTCTCGGTGTCTTCTTCAAGTTTGGCTTGCCAGGCGCCTCCGCACGCTTGCTGATGTTTCGCTGTTGCGGTGTCTTTGATGTTGATCTCGATTTTGATAGTGATCTGGAGTTGGATCTAGATGTCTGCCGATTCTGGAGCATCGTTTCCTCTCGGTCTGAGCTGAACCAACGTGGAGGTTTCTGCTGGTGTTGCTTAAGTTGAGGGAAAACCTTCTCGGCGTAGGCACACTCTGTTTGTCTTCGAGTCGTCTCCACTCGTAATATTCGGGGATCCGCATTTTTCATTTTTTTTTCTGCATGATTTGTCTCCTGTAGCATGCTCTTCACGGCATATGGCGCAGTTCAGGGCACGTTCGTGTCCTTAAGTAGGATCACACGTCCCGCACTTGGAACACACGTTGGCGTTCGGACTCGGGCACACATCGGTTCGGTGTCCAGTTGATCGACAAATCTTGCAAACCTGTACGTTAGGCTGATATGGATAACAGATCGCCTCTGCACCCATAAAATAGACGCACCTGGGGAGCATATCACCCGTAAAAGTTCTTATTGCTGACTTCGAAGAGCTTAGCATCCTGGCTCTCTGTCTTCACCCCTTGTGTCCGTATTCGTAGGTTTGCCATCAGGTCGGCCTGAGTGGTTCCGGGCGGTAGTCCATGAACGATGCGTCGCAGCACGTCTTCTGGGTCGGCCACGTACGCATTAAAGGGGTGAAACCGTCCTCTGATTTTCAAGTGGTTGATCTCTCGCAGCCTGCCCACCACTTGTTCGTGTGGCGTTAACAATATTATGACGTTCGATCTAGGGTGGACCCGCCGCAAAAAAACTTTCTCCTCCAAAGTTGTTCCGGCAGGCCTCTGTCACTGCCATAGAGAGCTCTGATCTAAATAGATTTTTCACTCTGCGGCCCTTGTGCGGTCTCAGGATAACCTTTAGGTATTCTTTTGGAAGGGGCGTAGGTCTTCAGCGTTTTCTGCGCTAGATATCCTGCTTGACTTGGCTGTCCCGTGCTGTGTCGACAGGCGGATGGCCTGCTGACTTTTCGTTTTTCTTCTCTAGTTGCTTCTCGGGTTCTTTCTGGCTTTGTTTATGGTTCTTTTTGTTCTGCGTGAAAGGACGGTGTGCCAGCCGCCCCCCGTCCAAGTAAGAGCTAGACCCACGTCGTCATCGTTCTTGTTATCGAGAGACGCGGCGCTGGGCGCTCCGCGTCGTTACTTGGTTCCTCATTTGACGAGACGCTACTAGCGTCGTTCGATTGATTCTCCGACACCAGAGATGGGCCGGGAGGGTCTTCATCGACGTCCATGTAGACGAAGAATTTCTAGGCGTCCTTATGCATGCATGCTCAGTAGAAACAGGGGAATGGGCCAACCTCCGTTTTCCTTTGCGCAAGGCGTATAGCCCGAAAGGAAGGCTAAATGGCACTCACCATTGACTTCTAACTCGGTCAGAAATTGTCGGCGAAAGTCAGGTCGAATGGTTGTGAGCCAGTCGACGCACACACGCCCGTCGCCATACTCCGCACGGTTTAGCGTCCCGGCGCCGCCGACCGAAGCCGGTGATACGGTAAGCTGCGTTCATGCACGTCGTGTCTTCGAATGTTGATAGTTTCTCGTGAAGCTGGTCCAGGTCCCAGATTTTGGTGTCCTTCAAATCATCGCAACTTCACAAAAAATTGACGCGCTCTTCAAGTATACTTAAATGAAATTTCCGTCTGAAAGCGTTTCATAAAGCGGAGAGTGATGTGAGCACGTCCTCACCGCCCTACGCTACCTAGCGGATCCCGTTAGATCAAAGTTGAGCTTGCAAAGGATGTCTTGGCGTAAACAGAATGATAACAAATCACGCGCAAACTGACGGGAGGGGGGGTTGTGGGCGACGTTCCTGAAAGTATTCGATCAGTGGTTGTAGTTCTAAGTCTTCGCGTTCCTGCTCAGCCACGTTTAATTATGCGAGAATAGCAAGGCAGCTGAAGTCTTCATCCTTGTCTTCCGCAGCGATCTCGACAGGTTCGCAGAAAAGACAGTGAGCATCGGTGTGTTTCTACCCAGACTTGTGAACAATCGTTATATCTAATTCCTGTAACCGAAGGCTCCATCTTCCGAGACGGCCCAAAGGATTTTTCAGATTCGCTAGCTAGCAGAGAGAGTGGTGGTCACTGAGGATTCGGAAGGGGCGTTCGTACTAGTAGGGCCTGAATTTCGTTATGGTCCATACAACCGCCAGAGATTCTTTTTCAGTCGTCGAGTAGTTCTTACCCGCAGACAACGTGCGGCTAGCGTAGGCGATGACGCGTTCCACGCCATCTTGATATTGCACGAGAATAGCTGCGAGGCCAAGGTTACTCGCATCAGGGTGGACTTTTGTGTCTGCTTCGGTGTCGAAGTGACCAAGGATCGGTGGCGTTTGTAGGCGTTATTAAAGGTTGCCGAAAGCGTCGGATTGTTTGGGACCCCAGACGAAGGCGACGTCGTCCTTGACGAGTTGTTGTAGAGGATTGGCGATTTTCGAAATCTTCGGCAAGAAGAGGGGGTAATAAGCACAAAGGCCAAGAAAACCGCGTACATCATCCTTTGATCTTGATATCGGGAACAAAGCAACTGTCATAGCCTTCTTGGTGTCAGGGCGAACATTACTGCTGCTGACAATGTGACCAACGAATTTGAGTTCCTCATATCCAAAATAACATTTTTCCGGTTTCAGAGAGAGGCCGGCAGTGTGAATAGCCCGAAGAACCGCCTCAAGCTGCCCAATGCGCTGTTCAAAAGTCATAGAAAAAACGACTGCGTCGTCTAAATACACTAAACGAAAATGCCACTTCAGGTCACGTAAAACTGCGTCCTTCATTTGTTGGAAAGTGGCTTGAGTGTAGCACAGGCCAAAAGGGAGAACTTTGTGTTTATAGAGGCCGATAGGTGTAATAAGGCCGTCAGACGGTGCGCCGAACCAATCTCTCACTTGCACATAATTTATAAACAATCTTTGAAATCAGGCCTCCTACCAGATGATTGGAAAACTGCCCTTATTGTTCCAATCCACAAGGGGGGATCGAAAAAGGATGCTGGGAATTACAGACCGATCTCTTTAACATCAATAGTGTTCAAGGTAATGGAACACATTCTTTACTCTGGAATAATTAAACATTTCACTGAAAACAATATATTAACTAATGTTCAACATGGGTTCCGAAAGGGGTTGCCGTGCACCACACAACTAGTTGAATTTTATCATGATCCGGTATCCACCATTGATTCAGGGGGGCAAACTGACTGCATGTTCTTAGATTTCCACAAGGCATTCGACGCGGTAACAGATTTACTTCTTTGCAACAACCTAAATTACTAAATATAGATTCTGCTGTCCTAAATTAGATTGAAAATTATTCGTGCCAGCACCGGCAAAGCGTCATCTTAAACGGCAAAATCTCTGATTATGTTGATATGACGTCGGGAGTTCCACAGGGTTCAGATTTAGGACAACTTTTATTTTTAGTTCACATAAATAATATTTCAGCAGGTATTTCATCTCATATTAGCTTGTTTGCAGACGAGTGTTTTGTGTATAGACAAGTAAAGAATGACAGAGACCTTACCCAACTGCAAACTGGTTTGGAACGTGTTCAAGATTGGTGCTCTACGTGGAAAACGAACCTAAATAATAAAAAGTGTGTCCATGTCTCTTTTACAAAGAAGCGGAAACCTGTGGAAACAGAGTATACTTTAAACAATGAACGTATAAAAAGAGCAGATAGTTATAAATACCTAGGGGTAGTCTTGTCATCCAACTGCTCGTGAAATGCGCATGTAGATGATGTGGTTTGTAAAGCGGGAAAGGCGCTAAACTTTATCCAACGTAATTTAAAAACTTCGGAAATGAACTTAAAAAAGACAGCATATTTAGCATGCATACGACCTACACAAGAATACGCTTGTGCCGTATGGGATCCTTCGCAAGCCACATTGATTGATAAAATGGAAAAAATTCAAAACTGGGCAACCAGGTTCGTCTTGGGACGGTACAAGAGAGGGGAGAGCTGCACTAAGATGAAAAATGAGCTTGGGTGGGAACTGCTTTCCTCGCGTCAGTAAAAGCGGCAACTGGAGTTCTGTTTTTAGATATATAATGATGAAACAGAAATTAACAAAGAAAATATTTAAGGAATCTTATTATCGTTCATCTAGAACTGACCATGTTTATAAAATTAGAGAATTACGCACCCGAACGAACATGTTCGCGAATTCCTCTTTTGTTAGAACTGTTAAAGAGTGGAATGGATTGTCTGCCATGCAAGTGTGCTGTAAGAACAAAGAAATGTTTATGTCGTTCCTGCAACCCCCTGCTGTAACGCCTATGGGCAATGCGGGGTAACTTTGAATAAAGAATAAAGAATAAAGAATAAGCGCTGTTTTTCTCGGTCCCTTTCATCTACTTCAATCTGCCAACATCCGCTTCAGAGATCTACGGAAGAGAAGTAACCGCCGTGTCGCAGGCGATCCAAGGAGTCATCAATGGAAGGAAGAGGATATACATATTTTTTCATTATTTTGTTAAGTTTGCGGTAGTCGACGCAAAATTGTAGTGAACGATCTTTTTTACACAGAATAACTGGTGATGCCCAAAGACTAGTCGATGGTTGAATTACGTCGACGTCGAGCGTTTGTTTCACTTGACGACGAATGGCTTCCTGCTCCTACTGCGATACGTGGTAAGCATGTTGGCACATGGGTTGGACTTTGGGCTGAGCGCTAATTTTATGCTTCATTAGAGGGGTCTGTCAGACTTTCGTTGTAGTGGCAAAACAGTTACTAAAGAAAAAGAGGAGACTGGGGAGGCTCGTTCTCTTATGTTTTTCTAACTGGTGATTGACTTTGAGGCAACTAGTCGCGTAAGTATTGCAGCTGTTCTCAGTCAAGATCGCCGTACTTAAAGGGAAGGCGTTAAAATCATCAAATGCCTCCTAGTAAGCTATGATTGTGCGTTTCGCAAAGTGCATGTATTTGCCACTGAAGTTCGTAACTAAAAGCGTAGTCTGGCCATTGCGGAGTTGAATGAAACTTCAAGCAATGGTGACTTACCGATCAAGCAATAACGTCAGGTTACTTTCTGCGATTTCCATAAATAACTGCTCTCGTGGACACTCAACAAGCACGAGGATGCTACTGCGAGTTGGCAACTCGACGCAATGATCAACTACGCGTAAGGCCACGCCACAATGTTCGTTCTCGATGTTGGAATCTGGAGACACACAGCAAAACTGACAAACAAATCACGCAGAATAATTATCGCTCTATACTCTTGCTGAAAACGCATGCCCAAATTGAACGGCCGGAGAACGATTGGGCAGTACAAGGAATGACGCTACAAAAGCCGACGCACAAATCTCAAGCCTGGCGGTGCACCTTCGTATAGGGGATACGAGGTGCCCTCCAGCGGTGATTAGTTGAGGGCCGTCCAATGTTGTCAGCACTTTGTGTAGACGAGTGGCCAATGAATCACTCATCATCGAGTAATCGGCTCCCGTGTCGACAAGTGTAGTCACCGGATAATAAACGACGGTAATGGTAATGGCAGCGGACGTTCTGTTGGCGGTTTCAGAAACAGGTTTTAACTGCACGCCGTAGGGCAGCGGTGTTGGGTATTTGTCGGTTCGCGTGACAGTGGCCTCACCTCCGGAGGTCACCGTTTTTAGTTTCCCCGGCGTGGGCTTGCGCCACTGATACCAGGGGACCAAAAGGTGGGTCGGGCGCGGTGCGTTCATGCGGACGGACGGGGTGATAGTGACCGTGAGTGTCGTCGCGGCAGGATAGGGGCGTGTGGCTACCTCCCAAGTAATCCACAATTTCTTGCGGGCCCTCCCCATAGCATGGACAACGGGCCTTTGGGTGGAATCCGCGTAGGCCTATTCGTCAGTGGTAACAGTCGCAGTACATGTGTCCAATTTCGCCACGATGGTAGCACAAAGGACGATTGTCGGGTGCACGCCAGACGGTGGACATCCGCAGGCCGGGACGAAAAGCGGCCTAAGAAGGCGGGCGACGAGCTGGAGTTGGAGAGCGTCTGAGGGTCCTAGCAGGTGGATGCGCAAAATGTGCCGTTGAAGGCGTAGAGACGCGTAGAGCATCCGCGTAGGAAAGCGTGGGAGGTTCGACTTGCGATGGTGGTGAGGAGTGAAGGAACTGCCTGATTTCGTTACGAACGACGTCCTTAAAAGCAGCGCTACTGGGAAGAAACGCTGCATGAGATTTCCGAAGTTCTTCGCTTGCAACCTGCCATAATAGTTCTGAGAGGACCTCCTGGTTATCATCTCCTGGTACCAGTGAGCATGCAGCGGACATGGTCGTCTGACGCTCATACTGCAACAACCGCTGCCGAAGCATGCAATCCATAATTGTGGCCTCACGTATGAACTCCGACACAGTCGTAGGAGGGTTGCGCACAAGGCCCACGAAAACTTGCTCTTTTACGCCTCGCATTAGCAGGCGCACCTTCTTGTCTTCTGGCATGCGGGGGTCAGCCCGTCGAAACAATCGCGACACCTCTTCGACAAACGTGGCAACCGTGAAGAAACTGCCTGTTCCGCTCTCTCTTTCCGTTCGGGGTTACTGAACGCCTCGCGACGCTGCCAATGAAATTTCGGCCAACTTGTGAATGAAGTTTCATGGTTCTCGTACCACACTCTTGCCGCGTCTAAGAGGGAGATGTACACGTTCTTCAACTTACGGCTATTGTCCCAGTCATTGATGGCAGCGACCCGGTTAAAATGGCCAAGCCAGTCTTCCACATCCTCACAGGCATCGCCGTGGAATGGGTTGGGTGTACAAGGTGTGTTGATGACACAAGATACGCTAGCAAATAGGTCTTGCTCGGTTTCGGTTGTGGATGTGGTAAACATTGCCCTCACGGAACTTGCCAATGGACCGTACTATGGTCGTAGTCCGTGAAGGCGGCGGCTGCTTCGATGGATATCAGCAGACCCCAGTGCACTGGGTGGTGGTTGCTTCTAGTTCAGCACCAGCAGGCATAAGACGTTGCAGTACAGCACCCAGCACATGTACCAGTCTGTCGCAAGAGGAAACGATAGACAGGAACTTGAAGTGGATGACTGTTTACAAAGCCACAGCAGCCATACGCTTCTTCGTTATATATATATATATATATATATATATATATATATATATCACGCACATCATTCTTATCGAAATTGGAAGTGTAATTTACGTTCTTTGTCTTTTCAAAGAACTTAATACCCAAAGTAGGCAAAGAGACCGAGAGAAGACGGCGTTTATAACACCGGATGGCCTCTTCGAGTTTAAGGTGATGCCCTTCGGCCTTTACTCAGCGCCTGCAACTTTTCAACGCGTTATGGATACAGTACTGGCAGGGTTGAAGTGGCAGACTTGCCTTGTGTACTTGGACGACGTCGTCGTGTTTTCCACGAGTTTCGACGAGCGTCTTCGGCGCCTTGAAGCTGTACTTCAAGCCATCAAGACTTCCGGACTCACACTGAAGCCAGAAAAATGCAGATTTGCGTATGAGGAGCTCTTGTTTCTGGGGCACGTTATCAGCAAGTCTGGAGTTCGTCCCGATCCACGGAAAACAGCCGCCATCGCCGACTTCCCGCCGCCCATTGACAAGAAAGCCGTGCGCCGATTTCTGGGCCTGTGCGCCTATTATAGGCGGTTCGTGAAAACCTTCGCCCGCATCGCCGATCCTCTCACCAACCTTACCAAGGCCGACGTGGAGTTCAAGTGGGAAACGCCACAGGAACACGCTTTCCGGGAGCTTAAACATCGCCTCCAGACGCCTCCGTTACTAGCTTATTTCGACGAGTTCGCCGAGAAAGAAATACATACTGACGCAAGCAGCGTAGGTCTTGGCGCCGTTCTTGTGCAGAAGGCTGACGGACTTGAAAGGGTTATTAGTTACGCCAGCCGATCGCTATCCAAAGCAGAAGCAAATTATTCCACAACAGAAAAGGAGTGCCTCGCCATCATCTGGGCTACGTCAAAATTTCGCCCCTACCTCTACGGCAGGCACTTCAAAGTTGTGAGCGACCACCACGCCTTGTGTTGGTTAGCCACCTTGAAGGACCCTTCAGGTCGCCTCGCACGATGGAGCCTGAGACTTCAAGAATATGACATTACTGTCATTTACAAGTCCGGCAAAAAACACTCCGACGCCGACTGTCTCTCTCGTGCGCCTGTCGACCAATCGCTACCCGACGACCCTGATGACGACAACTTCTTGGGAACGATAACTACCGACGACTTCGCTGAACGACAGCGCGCCGACCCGGAACTTAAGGCCCTAATAGAATACCTCGAAGGCAGGACCGCCGAAGTCCCAAAGGTATTCAAGCGCGCACTTGCGTCGTTCTTCCTACGAAACGGTCTTCTACAAAAGAAAAACTTTTCACCGCTTCGAGCTAAGTACCTCCTTGTGGTGCCTTCAGCTCTGCGACCAGAACTCCTGCAGGCCCTGCACGACGATCCGACGGCAGGGCACCTCGGTGTTTCTCGCACGCTCACGAGGATACAAGAGAGGTACTACTGGTCACGTCTTACCACCGACGTCACTCGTTATGTGAGGACATGCTGGGACTGTCAACGACGCAAGACACCGCCGACAAGGCCAGCGGGACTTCTGCAGCCAATTGATCCACCTTGCCGACCTTTCCAGCAGACTGGTATGGACCTACTGGGGCCGTTCCCGACGTCGGCTTTCGGAAACAAGTGGATTATGGTAGTTACCGACTACCTCACCCGCTACGCCGAGACAAAAGCCCTGCCAAAAGGCAGTGCATCCGAGGTAGCTAAGTTCTTCGTCGAAAATATCGTCCTACGTCACGGCGCCCCGGAGGTCCTTATCACCTACAGAGTAACGGCATTCACTGCCGACTTAACTCAAGCGATCTTGGCATACAGCCAAACAAACCACCGCCGGACGACAGCGTACCACCCACAGACCAACGGCCTCACCGAGCGGCTTAACAAGACGATCGCCGACATGCTGTCAATGTACGTCGATGTCGAACACAAGGCGTGGGACGCCATTCTTCCGTATGTGACCTTCGCATACAACACGGCGGTGCAGGAGACGACGCAGATATCTCCATACAAATTGGTCTACGGAAGGAGCCCGGCAACGACGCTCGATGCCATGTTACCCAACGTCACCGACGAAGAAAACCTCGATGTGAGCGAGTACCTTCAACGCGCCGAAGAAGCCCGACAACTTGCGCGTCTCCCTATCAAGAATCAACAGACGACCGACAGCCACCGTTACAATCTTCGACGACGCTTCGTGGAATACCAGCCCGGTGAACGTGTTTGGGTGTGGACGCCGATACGCTGACGTGGACTAAGTGAAAAGCTTCTGCGACGGTGCTTTGGACCGTACAGGGTGGTTTGACGCCTCGGCCCACTTGATTACGAGGTTGTCCCCGACAGCATCACGAACTCTCAAAGACGCCGATCGCGACCTGAAGCCGTCCATGTCGCGCGCCTCAAGCCATTTCATGCGCGTTAACAAACTGAAACAGTGTGTTTTGTATTATTGTTGTATCGTAAGTTAATCATTGTACTTTCTTGCATTGTTATTGTTCCTTCATCTTTAGTTAAAACATCGGGACGATGCCTTTTTTCAGAGGGGGGCAATGCCACGTTCCATTTCCCAAGTTACTGTTATCTTCCCAAAACACCACACGATTCTCAGCGCAAACCGCGCCTGCAACTTTCGAGAAGGTTCCGGACTGTAGTAGATCATTTCGATAAGATCACGCCCACTGTGCGAACGGTACAGATTGTTCTGGAACCTACGCCACCGCCAGCGATAACGCTAGAACATTCGATGGCAAGAGTATAAATGCCGACGCGCTTCGCCGCTTGTGAGTTGTTGATCGAAGGCCGACGCTCCGTTCGCCGCTATCAGTCCGAGACTGCAATGTGTGCGAGACTGCTGCTGTAATTGGACTTTCCGTTCACCGGGCACAGGTTCGCCCAAATAAAGAGTTAAATCCCAACACGAAGTCTCCCGTCTTCGGCCACGTCATGACCCCGTGACAATATTTGAAGCTTGCAAAATGGCCGCGAGTGCGCATGAGCAAAGAATGCAGTCAAATATTACATGACAAGCATGTCATGATTGTCATGTTTGGACGTTTCATTTACTTTTGTCGTCTATTCACGTTACAAATACCAAATGTGGTATGTGTGAACCTAGCAAAACGGCCTCCAAGCACGCAATGAGCGTACACTTTAAGGCAAAATTACCCGAAACTCTTGTAACAGAGCCCAATAGGCACGCGCGATGAACGGATAGACCGTTGAGGAGTAACGACAGGGATGCGTGCAGCGTTCAAACCACTTCGACTTCAAAGGGATGAACCGCGCGGGAGATGCGGGCTGTGCACAAACCATTCTCAAGGAACTGGTCGTCCTCCTCTCTCTTCGCTCAATCTTCCCCTTTATTTTGCTGATGACGGATGGCGTTCCGTCACGCTCGGAGAGCTTGACGATCTAGGAATTGCGCCGCGATGCTTTGTGCGTACGTTTGGATGAGCGTGCACTGCTGCTTTTACATTTTATCGCACCCATGAAGTCTGGAACAGGTCTCGACATGGCGCCAGGCCACGCTGTATATCTCTGGGTTTGTGAAGATGGTAATGACCAACTCACACCACCACCGGTCGGGAACGAAAGCCAACACGGGGGCCAAGAAGACAGTAGGCCATTCGGATACATCATTAAAGTCAGGCTCAGGGTTAAAATAAGCGGTGGACTCTTTAACGAGTAGGTGATCATTCTTTATTCTGCCATACTTGTCGCGTGTGCGATACGAATCGCGCTTGCCAGCAACGGGCTCGGTCATGTTTGATATCGCACCCACAAAATTCACCGCAAATGTGGGCTTCGGAATCTGAAGTTCACCTGTGATTTTTTACTGTCCGCAATTTGGCCGCCATTTCCCCCGGCCACCCGGACGCTCGCTCATTGAGTGCTTGCCTGTCTTCGCCACGTTGACGAGATCCTGGCTGACAATATTCGGCCGAAACCTCGTCGCTATTTTGCACGTCGCCTAATACACGTTGTGGTGTCTCGTAACAAGCTTGGTAGTAGAATTACGCATGGGGAGTCCGGGGGTCGCCAGACGGTTCCAAGATAATTTAGTCGTGGAAGTTCTCTGGAAGGGTTTGGGCATGTTTCAGGCTAGCGGACGCCGAAAATGTACGATACGCGCTCAGCGCCATCTTTGTGAGGACTCGACGGGTTGCAATGTGGGCGCTTGTGAACTGCGTCTTCGATTGTCATTACGCATGGCGTTAGGTTCGTTCAATTCACCTGCACTAATCAGAACTGGTTCACGACTGAGCACGCGAGGTTCAGAAATTATGCAGTGCGAGTTCAGTCGTGCAGGCACAGTGCGACACCCGGAACGAAGGACGATGTGCTGACAAGGTGCAGGCCTTATTTCTGTTCGCTTAGTTTACACCATTCACCTAACACTGAACGATGACAAGCTGCACATGCGTGCAGTTCATGAGGTGTAATCTTGGCAAAACACATTGCGTTAGGAAAGACGGGTACGGCACCTACGCCAAAGTGCTGCGTCGTCTACTCAGCTGCACGCGCGGCTGCACCAAGCCGGCACCATGAGCGCAGAATGTACAGGAAAATTGTGAACCAGCGCTGTACCTCTTCTAGAAGTTAATGGTAGGGTTTAGAGGTAGTCAATGCTGCACCACTGGAACCAACGAATGGCAAGGTGCAGCACCTCGTGAACTGATTCATGTGGTGCAGGCGAATTGAACGGACCTGTTATCTTCTAAAGCCTGTTTCGCCTTACGAGATGAGGCGATTACGAATGGGGATTGTTTGAGGGTACTGTTCATCGCTTACGTTATATTTTCCGTGAAGCTTCTTCCTGTGAACGACGCGATGAACTGTCGCCTGCTGACTGCATCGCGCACATGCCTCAGAAGGTATGTACTACTCATTCGTACGCACGCATAGAGACAACTTTGAAGTTATTATTTTTTTTGTAGTAGTCGAGACCTTGGTAGTCGTTTGTGGAGCATTGCCTGCTTTCTGTGCACTTAAGGAAAACCATTGTGGTATAAACCAGCTCGCTCCGTCATATGTTTGCGTGCGTGAACCTTTTAGAACCTCTGTCCTGACTACTCGACTGATCTTCGATGGTGATAGAAGGCCTTAGATCACAACGGTCGGTGATGCTCACCGGTCGCGAGTGGCATGTGAAGGAACTTTGATCTATGGGCAACATTTTTGGTATGATATCACATGTATGATATGATGCGAAAAAAAGAGAATGAATTCGGAGATGTACCTCTTCACCTCTTCGTATTAATGCCGCGAAGCATGTACTCTAGTAGGTCAAATCAAGGCTGATGCACACGACATTTGTTAAGTACCATTAGGACTAGAAAACAGACCCAGGCATATTCCAAAACGAGTCGAAGACATGTCATGCATAAGTTTATTTTCTATACGACGTGCAGTCGTGGTACCGCTACCTACGCATGTCTAAACTTTAGACAAAAACGTAACTGGGCAACGCGTATTTGCGACGCATACTACGCAATAGCTAAGCGGGTATACATCCTCGAGCTCTTTTGGGGACACGACCACTTTCGCGTAAACTGGCGTTGTGTTGTGCAGTGACTAACACATGTATTAAAAAGACGTGAGCTTGTTAAGCCACCAGCGTCACGGCAGCTCACATTGCATTGTTCTCGATGAGGCATGCACCAGCTGGCTGTTTTGTTCGCGGGCACGGCGAGTGATCGTGCGAGCGTACGAAGTCGTACCCCAAATGGGTACGCTTGAGGATATTATTTCAGCTTTTTGACGAGCTTAGATATGTATTTTCAAGCGTACAATGCAGAACAAAAAACAACGTACATGCAGCGCATTGTTTGGTTTGCTGCCACGACGGTAGAGTTTGTTTACGTTTACGCTGGCTGTCCGAGCGTGCGATTTTGGCAATCTTCGGGCACCTTCGGGTTGTCTCGAGTTCCCCACACACGTGACCATGTCGTTATTTTCTGTAACTAGCTGACTAACCTCTGCCTAGTTTGGCTGCCAGAGAGCTGCCAGAGGCCTGAAAATCTAAGAGCTCTACTGTTCGGGGTGGCGGCCGAGCGTACGGTCGCTTTCCTGTTCGAGGTTCGCTAGCAGCACACGCTCCACGTGTAACGCCGTGTTTGGTCTCGCGTTCGCTTGCTCCAGCTGAACGGCGCCGCTCGCTTAGAACTCGACGCTTTGCTGGCTGTATGGTGGTTTGTGGCGCCTCGAAGTTATGGCTGCGGCAGCCGCACGTGAGCTGTTGCGCTACGGGGAACAAAATGCCTCTTTGACTAGGAAGTTTTAGAATACCATTTGCAAGCGCTGCGGGCATAGCGGGCGCCATATGAGTTTTGGAATAGCCTTTGCCCTGCTGCAAACCGCAACGCACGATCGCAGTGACACCGTAGCCTCGAATCCAGTGTTCACAGGCTCCATGCGGGTTGCGATCACCCTACGCTATTTCGGATTTTCTGTGCGCGGGCCGTGAACTCGAAGGCAGACTCACGTTACGATGCAAGTGCAGTGGCAGCGACCACAGCGCAAGGGCTCGTGGTGCGCTATTCTAAAACTCCCTACTGTGTGACATTACGGGGAAATTATTTGCATGTCCTGTTTAACCCGCATGTTTTTATTATTTCACCTTGCACATATCTGTCATATTATGTATATTTATACTCTGTCACCTGTGAGTAACTGTTTTCGCAATCTTATTGTGCAGCTATGGGCACACACCATGCAGAAGGCTGTGACTGTGTGCGCTGGCTTCAGCAATGCCTGTCATCTATTGCTTCCGCCGGAGAAGCTTCACAAGTAATGTACAAGATGTGACAACAGGCTGGACATGTACATTTAAGCACGTTCTTTCAAATATTGGAGAAAATTCATGTGTATAGCGAAAAATAAAACATCGCATTTTTGTCTTTTGTTGTTGCAGTGACTGCGAACGCAGTGAAAAACAGGTAGCTAAATAATTTTTCTCATGTTCTTTTCCGCACCACTTGTTTTTCACTGAACAGAAAAACAGGTGACAAAAGTATTAGGTGTGGCGGAGACTAAATAAAAAAACGATGTTAGAACTGGGGATAAAAAGTTCATTCAATTGGAGTATTTGAGTGGACCAACCATTCTTCTAGTGAAGTGAAACTGTGCGGACTAACTGTTGCCCCGTAGGGTGAAAGTGTGGAGACTAAATGGTAATCATTTGAGGTGGTTTGTGGGATTAATGGTTGCCTGTAAGACGTAAATGTGAGTACTAAATGTTATTCTTTCAGCTGGTCTGTGGGAACTAACTTTGTTAGACCCAGTGCCGTAAATCCCTACAGAGGTTAATTTTCGTGGCATTCTCATTATTCCCCAAAAGGACGAACCACACAACCATTTAACAAACTTTTCCTTTAGAGTTTAGCACCTAGTCATGCTCTACGTGACAGACGTATCATGATTTTTATGTTGGGACGTGTCATTTACCTTCGTGATCCGTTCACGTCACGTAATACCAAACTTGGTATTTGCCGCGAGGGCCTCCACTAGACAGGCCAGCGCTGCGATCGTTTTTACGTTACAGATATGATGCGTAGTTGTGCAATATGGCAGCTTTCCTGTCACGACAGCGAAATTACCGTAAGCGCATCATGAGCATTGTGTGCAGTCATGACTTATATCCAGGCATGTCTTGATTACCTTTTTAGCACCTGCCACCTACATTCGCTATGCAGTGATGTCTTACTATAGCAGTCTTGCAATATGTAATGTGAACCAAACCAGGCAAGGAGCAGCAAAGACACGGCATGTAAACCATCACAATCATATTATACACGTCATAATTTTTATGTTATGACTAGTCAATTATGCTTGACCTACAGCCGTGTTATGCCACACCGATTTTGGCATATATTTTATTATCGAAACGGTTAGGAGAGTTCATAGTCGTAGGCGGATAGATAGATAGATAGATAGATAGATAGATAGATAGATAGATAGATAGATAGATTGATTGATTGATTGATTCATACGGTGAAAGTCGCCAAAGTTCGCTAAGAAATGCTCCGTATAAACAATGGACCTTTTCCCCGAAGGCGACCTTGAAGGGATGTGAAGCAGGAAGGATGCGCATGGCGTTGAGCAGGTTGACCCTACCCTGAGACTCACTGTACATGAACTGAAACTTTTTGTACATGTTACAGCATTTGGGAAAATACCCACACATATGCAAAGTACTACGCATAGTACTGCATGAAACATTTCCAATGACGTGCTTATTTCGTAATTTGCAAATGTTCAAAGTTTCGCTGAGCAGAACAGGCCGCATTCAGAAAAACTAAATCCAAAATAGACAATTTGTTGAGTTCATCAGTATTGAGAGTTAAAAATGGACAGTAATAACACATAGTAATGAAAATGACAGGACGATGCCCTACTAGCAGCTGAAATGTAATGCCATCTACAGAATGATATAGGAACAGAGCA
Organism: Rhipicephalus annulatus; assembly: GCA_013436015.1. NCBI lineage: Eukaryota > Metazoa > Arthropoda > Arachnida > Ixodida > Ixodidae > Rhipicephalus > Rhipicephalus annulatus. Next base: position 47,834 of record WOVY01010760.1, read on the forward strand.
CGAAAAAATTACAAATAAAATAATCACGCAGTTACAGAATAGGTACGATAGTAAATAAAAGAGCCGTACAAGTGTGAAACTTCGGTTTCAAGTACGGCGTTTACCTGTTTTCTTTCTTTTTATTTCTATGTACGTTGTTGTTTTGTTGTCACACTTTTTAAACTATTAAATTGAGCCCTGACTGTTTTGTTGTCTCTCTTTTTGTTGGTCCAATTTTGTACAACCTAACCGCACATCAAGCCCAAGGACCCAATAAGCCAAGCCACCAGCCACACTTTATAGGAAATTTTAAATTTTAGGAATGTGATTGCCTAATCTTAAGTTGACTTTGTAGACATTGTGCTGGAAATAATTTTCAATGCACTAATTGTGCATAGGCCATCAAGTGAGGAATTAAAGATGAAGAATGTTTCAGATTCAGGTGGCTGTAGTGGGCCTGTAAATGTTTTAAACATAGCTGTGGTAATTAAGCATACCAGAAGTATTGGTGTATTGCAGTTTTGTGATATTGCCGATAAGTTCTGAAGCTTAATTTTAGAAAATTAGGTGTTTCTGACCATGCGCTGCCATATATGAGTGGGATTTCATTTTGTAGGCACGGCTGAACACTTTGACAAATTTTATAAGGGCATCCACAATAAACACTAAAGATATATTTTGGAATCTACTGGAGAAAACTCAACTGTTTGATCATGTGCGACATGTTTCATGCTATAGTGCAAACTAATGCAATTAAAAACCACAACATGCCTACCTGCATGCTTGTGTCCTTAAATTAATGCTAATTAAGGCAATAATAGGGCTAGCATTTTTTTCTTAAAATGCTAACCTTATTGAACGAATTTTCCAGCCTTGCTGTGTAGGCTAATACTAACTTCCTAGCATATCTACTTCTTGGGGTTGTGCTTACATATGACATGGTGAAGTGCACATGTTAGTATGCGTCATGATGAGTTTTTTATGCTAGTTTCATCTAGCTTTACTGCAATGAAATACGTTCGATGTTTGGGCTGTGCTGTGTATGTTTCTATTTTTTATTGGGTGCAGATACTATACGCATATATGTATACAACGTTCTGAATAGCAAATCAGCCAATCTATCTACTTCTGTGCGTGGGAAATACTAGCAATTGAAAAAAAAACAATTATTTAATGAACAGCAGGTTTAAGAACAGGTGTGCACAGAGGCGGAGGGGGGGGGGGGGGCGGGACTGTCTCACCTAATCACAAAGGGGGAAGAGGTTGCAAATTCTGCGCCGTACACTCACTTAAGAGGGAGGGTGGGCACTGAAAACACCTTCGCCCCCCCCCTCCCAGCCTCTCTTCTGGCTGAAGAGGAACCCTGTTCATGCTTATGGGCATCTGCGTGTGTAACTTTCATTTTATTGCGATAGCAATTATTCGAATACTATCAGCTGGATTTTGAAACCATCGTCAGCGTCGACGTCGCAGACTGCCGTCATTTACCGTATATCTGTAAATAACTATTTGTATGAAAATGCAAGAAAGAAAAAAAACATTCCAGAAGACTCCAGCGTGCGGAATAGAACGTCCAACCTTTTGCTGGTTAGAGCGTGGCGTTAGACTCTGAACCATAAATGAGCACCCCTTTCAACGTCGGATCGGCAGGCTATTTATATCTACCATTTACCGCTGTCAATGGCGATCTCGGGGGCTATTGTGTTTTGAGCATTACCAGCCAGATTGCGCAACGAAGGAGCGTCGCCAGATCGTCCCGACGTGGTGACGCACTCTCATGCGTTCGTGTCCCACACGTACTTTGACCTGTGGAATAGGGAGTGGGGGGGGGTACACGTTCACGCATGCGGAGAATCATACGCCTTGGGCTTTAACCGGAACAATTCTGTTGTAATTACCGGGCGCGCCAACCACACAACATTCACTTAACAGTCTCCGTTTGCGAAAAGGGCGTGCTTTTCAGACACAGTGAAGTAACAACTGAGACACTTATGCGTGTTCTTTGGTATCTTTATGTATGATTTGTGCATTTTTTGTTTCAGCAGCACGTTAAGTATAGAGCTGTGAACATCGTTACTTCGCACTCATTCTGTGTGTGTTGTTTTCGTGGATCACTTGGGCATAATCAGTGCGCTGAATCTTTCAATCTTGTAGGCCCGTGTTCTCAGATTTGGGTGCACGTTAAAGAACCACAGGTGGTCAAAATATCCGGAGCTTTCCACTACGGCGCCTGTCATAATCATATGGCGGCTTTGGGCATTAAACCCCACATATCAATCAATCAGCTTTTCAATCTGCTTGCCAATCTCAGCAGGACTTTCAAGTTTGTTGCGATCACATTCATTGCTTCGCCCTTGCGGCGAAACTGTGGCTTTCATTCACAGCGTTCTCACAGACTGTATTTACGGACATAAGCAAAGCAACACCGCAATCACCTTCCACACTCGTGCCAGCATCACTCACCGACCCTGCCCATTTTACTTCGCGCACAGTCGTCGGCGAACTATATAGATTACAGACTCACACAAAACCACATTTGGTCATGCCCAGTTCTCCGCACCGCTTTCATAGCCGCTGCCATCGTGTGCTGTCAGCTGTACCTGTTCCACATAGCTTCAGGCAAGAAAATGCGCGCAACACTGCAGTAAGGTACGCCTTTATCGACGCTTTCTCAAGCCTGCGGCATCTTTCTGGCATTGACCCCACCAAACTCACCATGAAATATTGCCGAGTGTAACGTTTGACAAAATGCTTGGCTCATAATTATTGCCTGCTGTAGCAATTCGGTTTTTGCTTTCGACGTTGTGCTCCGTTTCCGGCAGCGCTTATCTATACACGTTATATGCAACAACACGTCAACCTTTCACCTTAATTTTTCTTTTTAGCAGAATGAAACGCCATAGAGCTTAAACACCTGTCGCGTTTTCGCCGTTGTGATTAAGATAACCAGCGGCGCAATAAACGACTAGTAGACGCGTGTGATAAACCGCCAGTTACGAACTTATCAAGAGCCGCTGCAGTGTATTGTGCTTATAAATCATATTTTAAGGCGGCGCCATCGCGAACTCGTTACCATGGTGGCACAAAGAATCTTCGTTAAGGTGGTTGCACTTGCCCTACCCGCCTGCGCCACTCTTTCTCGCTGCTCTTACTAGCCTCAGTCGTTGCTGCCAGGGGCCGTTGTTTCTGCAGCGTAGCAGCGTGCCCACCACGTGCTGCTTTACGTTGTCATTCTCCCGCGTGCCGTCCGAACGCCGGCCGAGCAGCTCTAACGAGATGCTAGTCACCCTGAGGCAAGGCGGGCTCGCATACGCGCCCAGGCGCAGGAAAAACGTGCTCCTGTGCGCGCGAGAAATCCGGCACTTCAATGCCGAAGGCGCCAAGACGCGTCAATGCGGGAAAACGAAACCGAGGCGAGACGACAGCGTCGACAGGACCAAGTAGCTCAGAAGCATGAAGCGGCCGCGCAGCGAGCCTATCGTGAAGATGACTCAGTGCAGGAACGCGAGGCCGACGCAAGGCATAAACGCCGGCAAGATCCTGCAGTTTGTTGGCACGAGGTGAAGCAACATCGGGCCCGTCGGGAAGACGCCTCAATGCGGGAACACGAGGCCGAGACGATCTAACAACGCCCGAAAGTTCGGGAACAAAATTAGGGTGCTCTTAAGCTTCGCTTTTAAGAGTTAAACGCGAGAGCGAAATCCGGCCCCTAGTTCATCCTTCAACCGCCAAGTGCATACTTCTTAATATGTTTTGTTACACCCACGCGCGCACACAAACGCGACGTATCTATAGCAATGCAGTGATTGTGCAGTATGGCCACTTCCTTCTGCTAGAACAGCACTCTTTTGTAGTCGATTCACGTTTTTCACAATGTCTCACATGTGCCACACACACACACACACACACATGCGCGCGCGCACGAATGCTGCATACAGGTTTTTGATCTAAAACAAGAGTTGCATGACCTCCAAGAAAGACGCCGTGCTCTTGCCATCTCAGAGGCCATAAAGAGTCTCACAATGCCTCACAGATGGCACCACATTATCCAGTGTTTGCTGTTTGCTTGATCAACGCCTCTGCAAAGGCATGATACGTTTTACACTCTATGGACATAGTGGTCCATTTTTAGAGCTGCTTGAAAGTTCCTCTGTGTTTTCAGCGGTGACGGCTGCACTATCCCGGCCTGTTTGGACGTAGTTTCATGGCTTCCAAATTGCGCCTACAAATCTTCAAATGGGCTCGGTTTCGTCGTCACACCTGTCGAACAAAATGCGATATAGAGACTCCTGTCAACACATTACATTTATGGAGTATTTTTTTCTGAAGCAGCTGCAAGCGACATCGTGGCTTTGTGGCAAAACACTGCCACGCCAATGACCCGGGTTTGGTCCTCAATGGGAACAAAGATTTAATTCTTTATTTTATTTGCTACTTTCGCGATTTTTCGCGCACAACCTAGGGTGCCGACGCCAACGGCGGAATTTCTGCCACATGAGCTTTCCAACGCTATCGCGTTAAAAGCGTCCAGGCGTCAAGCTTGGCACATCGATACAGTAGTGCGACAACGCAAAACTGATTCAAGGCTACAGTGGCACTTGCCACAAGTGACCATTTTCTACACACAGGCATAAATATAAGCGGTGGCTACCACACATTTCAAAAAACAGTTCCTCAATAATCCATTCGGAGATGATTGGGATGTTTTGGGATGTTTCTAATCATCATTCGCTTAAAGCTGACGTCTTGCCCATTCACGTTAGTTATCTTCCCCTACTTTCTACCCAGTTTCCGAACAAAGACACGCATCCCTTCGTTTTGTGTTAAACATGCCACGGCGCAATGAAAAGGAATACAATATCAGCCCTCTCTCGGAGTAATCGATACGTTTACGCTACGATTTCTGTTGGGTTGCCTCCACTGAACTTGGTGAGTGAACGTTTAATTGCTCCCCGTCTACCCTTCATGCAAATTTGACACGCTATGTACGCCGGCGGACAGTATGGCATTGTCGACCCCGTAATTAGGGTTTCGTCGAAGTGGACACAATAGTTAGATAATTGCCTCGAAACGTCCACGAAGATCATACCATCAATGTTCACAATAGGTGAAAGCTACTAAAGAAGACAACATACCTCTCTGATGTGGTGAAAAATACGGCTCAGTGCATTGTGTCATAGTACTTTGTACTAGTACTTCACTATCACCAGTGGTGCTTCCTCTTTGAATGCTCTTGCTAACAATAATTCATTCAAACTGCCTGAGGACTTCGTCGAAAATTTTCCCCCGTGTCGTGACGTACAAACCTAGTTGATGCATGTTTGGTACTTATTGCATTCGAACAGCCTGTGCTATGGAATGAAGAGCGCTACCTGGCCATAACTCCTGGTGAACACGTACAGTCTTCCAGCATACTGTGTGAAGAAAGAGCGAGAGCACTGTCTTTCCTTCAGACAAACCTTAGGGAGCCCCGGCGCGTTAAACCAGAAGCACATCCCACACCCTTCATGCATGCTACCTGTGACATACGTTATAAACATTGTCATGGGGTTTCGCCTCATCAAATCCTGTCGATGGCAAGGAAGGTGCTCCGGTTTCAAGTGAGTCACAGCCTGGCCGTCACGTTTTGCGTAACTGACGACAACAAGAAAATCACGCGCCAAATGCTTGAAGACGCACACTTCATACGTGATTCCATTGACCAAGACATGCATTTATCTAGGGCATTCCCAACACTGCCTACTATTGGCAGCAGTGAAAGAAAGACATATTCGTTTTGGTGTTCCAGCTTGGCAAGCCGACTGCGCTTCCCACCTTGTCAGCCTCAAAGATACAGTGGCCGCAATCACTCAATCTGCTTGAGTGTTCACGCTATCAAGATACTGGCTTAGGCGTGCACGTGCCCGAAATTACATAAATCTTCAATGCTAATCTCGTCAACAGCCACCCCGTAATGTGCGCAATTTATTGCCACAAGCTCAAGTGCGTCATCCTAAACGTCCTGTGTAGCCGCACTCACTCACATTACAAACCGTTCCGCGTCGTGGGCGTATTAAATTCCAGCACCGGGGCAGTCCGCACGCTCACGTCTTCCTTTCGCTGGAGAACGCGCCTGAAAAAACCATCTCCCTTGACATGTCAGAAACAATACCCCTCGCAACACATGTTGTGTCTCTCGACACCTATTTATTGCCGCGAATCCGTACTCAGGTACACCAACACACGCAGACTTGCTACAAATGCGGAAATGCTCATTGCTACTTTGGCACTCCTTTCTGGCCGACTGAAAACGCTATGGTGCTGCTTCCCTCTCTGGCCACAGAAGAAGATGCCGATGCCGCACGGCACGTGGCACTTAAAGAGCGCTTCTGCAGATGCAGGCCACCTTAGAAAGCACGCACTTATTGATATTAGTCAATTTCTTCACCTCCATGCAGTTACATCGCATGAAGAGTACGCCTCCGTACTCCACGCTTGCATTACGCGTCCGATCTCCTTTATCCATGAAAGAGTGCTGCAGAAGTGCATCAACGCATTTAACCCACGGTCACCCCGATGCTATACTTGAACGTGAACCTTAAAATGATCCTGAACGCGTACTTGTCTGCGACCCATGCCGGACATTCCGTGAATAGGTCCAATCGTAGAGTCCCAAATCAACACGAAGCAGTGTCGGACATTTTGGCACACACTACAACAAACCTCAGGTGCTTCGTGTACTGGGCATTAAGATGCTGAAGAAGATTGGTGAGACGAGTGCTCAGCAAGCTGCTTGGACACTGCTCTTTTAACACATGTCATAGTCAAGTAGATAGATCTTGTACATTGATGTGCCTCCCTGAAGAACACACACACGTTCGTGAAATGCGGGCGCAGAAGGAGACAGCCGAACTCGACGTCGCATCAACAGATGTGTGGAAAATTGGGGTGTTCTGAAGGTACAAAGACTACACGACAACTTAGAACACGAATGCTGAGCAGATGTTGCAGCGCTCTACAATTTTCACAACTGCCAAAAGTGCCGCTATTCAGCCACCATTTTTTATTGCTGCTACACAATCCACGACTCCTTCCATGATAAACTGGAAGCGGCTACACTGTCATCGAAGTTTCGCCGGGAAGTAGAAATACTCGATAACAATGCTTTTGAGCATAAGTACACCAAAAAGTGGACGCCTTCCTTATGAAGAAAGCTAAATGTGGCAGTAAGTTCGATATGCATAACTGCCTGACATATGCCTGTAGACGTGTGCAGATGACGCTCATAGTACCGATGTTCACACTAAAACTGGCCCATGGCACAGTCATTTGGTCAACCATAACGACGAATATCATTTATTAGGGGTCCTTGATGCTTACTTAGCAGCGGCAGATGGTCGTTGCGCCGCCGCCTGCACGCGCTATGACGTCATGATCGGTAACGCCTTTGGAAAAATGATGTGGCTCAGCAACAAGTAGCAGCTGAAGTTGTTCGCCAAGTCATCCACCACCTAACGACACGAACTTCCAGCCTGCTGAGAATTTTCCCGACTGGTGTGGCCGGCTGTGGCAAGACCTTCGTTCTGCGGCCTATTTTAGATGCCTGCAACCGTTACACTATTACCGCCTCCATGTGCACGCAGAATACGTGCGTCTCGTGCGCCGCAGCAGGCAAGGCAGCAGCTGTGATCGGTGGGCTCACCATGCTTGCTGCCTTAAAAGTCAGTATGCGCACCGACGGGGGCTTGCACGACGGAGATCTCGACTCTTTCCGTGCAACGTTCAAAAACGTCAAGTGAACCATTGTGGGCTAATTCAGCATGTTACTTGTGAGAGTGAGACTCTCGCACGTGTCGATGACCGTCTACGACAGATCACTGCCAAGTACAATGACCTTTCGTGGCTTGGACTTTTTCATGTGAGGTGACTTGCGTCAGTTGCCACCCGTTAGTGCGAGCGAGGTGTACAAATGCAATAAAGAACGCCGCAACATGTTTAGCACCCACGTCACTGGGCATCACTTCTCCTACTTTCCGCTTGCGCAAGTCGTTCGCCAGGACCACGCCATGTTTTGAACCAACTTTTTCAAAGATCCGTAATGATCGCGCCCTCGAAAAGGAAGAAGTTGACATGCTTCAAGCCCGCTTCGTCTCCAAGATTGACGCGAAGTTCCACTGTCCTCAAGGCATCAGGCTATTCCATTCCAACAAGCAAGCCGAGGCGTTCAACACGCAGGACACTGTCCAACATGTGGACGCTATTTACGAGGCTAACGCAGACGACACCATTATCGGGTACCACACTGATGCCGACTGTGAGAGTGCAAAGCGCCGTTCAGGCTCGCTATGCACGGCTGAGGTTGGAAACCTGCCCCTAAAACTTGTGTTATGTTCAGAAAAGCTATACATGCTTACCTTCAACATGAACGTGTTCGGCGGCTTGGTTAATGAAACTTTGGGGCAACTCAAGCACGTGCAGTTAAATCAAATGCATTTGGGGAGGCCAATGGGCCTCCCCAGACATCTCTGGATCTGCTTTCACCCTAAAGGAACATGCAACATTGCTCGCATTAACTCGAAGAGTATTCGCAAAGTTGCTGCCCCTGTTGTTCTCACTGATTCAGTGCCCATTGAACGACGCGCACAGCCACTATCACTTTGGACTAAAAAAACTAGTGTTTCTTGCCGTCGCAAGCATTTCCGCGTAATGCAAGATGTGCTAGAACCATACACAAATCTTAGAGGGAAACATACATCTAGGTGGTGTACAAACATCACAAGCGCCATCCTCAGAAGCTCGTTTACGTTGCTTTGAGTCGAGCCACCGCACTGGATGGATTGTTTTTAGCAAGAGCATAACAGGACTTCATCTTTTACCATGGGAGAAAACCAGATGGCTTTCTCAGACAAATTACCTCAGTTAGAAAGTCATCGACTAAGCACAATCACCACCAGTGCTTCGCCATCGTCAAGTCAGCGCACAAATCAGCAATTTGCAACATCAAGCTACCCTCGTTGGCCCCGCACGCAGTCGATGTCTTGCGTGATCCCGTTATTGAGAAGGTACCTCTTTTTTGCTTCATAAAGACGTGTATACACACCGTTGATGAATTGCTCGGATACAAGTGCGTCATCTTCGCAAAAAGAAGAGATCGCCAAGCTCCTGAAGTTGCCCTTTACGAATGTCCCGAATGGATCCCGTCTTTACAGCGCAGCACTCCCTATCCACTCGACTAGTTGCCACATTTGAGTTATGGGAATGAGTGTGCTCTGAAAACATCACAGGGCTTCGTCGTCACAGCAGTCTACATCTCACAGAAATCTCCCGCAACAACGTCAATACCTTTATACTGCATAACTTCTGTGCGGTGTGGCAAGAGCATGTGCCAGTGACCGTCACTGAAGACTTCAATGTGATTATACTTCAGTGCAAGAACAAGTGGCTTCTGGCGTTTGTTGATGCTGAACTTGGACTTCACCTCCTGTCAGACATCACCCAGCCAAATACACACCACAATACCTGTTTAGATTTTGTGTTAGGAAAGTGTGTTGTGTCACGAGTGCAGTGCGTGCCATTTCCAAACTTCTTCAGTGACCAGAAAGTGGTGGTTGCGGTCATCGCATAAACTGTTTCATTTCATGCACCTGTGTTTCTATCAAATATAATATTTAATTTTTTAGGTGCATGTAAATAAACATGTCGTTAATTTGATCATATGGCTCTTGCATTACTAACAGTCTTAGCATGACCGCGTGAGCTCCTCACAACACACATGTGCCCTACCCATTCAAAGTGGAGTCTAGCAGCGACAAACAACTTTACATCACTCGCTGCTTGCGGGAGGCCCTTCTGATTAACGCAGTCGTTCCGCACGTACCTTATGGTGGTCATAAGCTCTGGCCGCGCCGAAGGAACCTAGGTTACTTATCAAGCACATGTTTGCTACAATATATTGCTCTTAAAACTACTAGCTTCACTACGTATAACATTCCAATTCGTTGCTATCGCATTCAATGCTTGGCCCTTACGGCGAAACTGTGGCTTTTTATTTCGCTATTCGAGAAGGAGGCGGTGAGTGTGCTGGTGGGAGACGAGAATGATAGATGATGACACGATCGCGCTCCACGGCCCCTGACAGTCAGTTGTGGCAGGGTCTTGAAATAATAAAAATATGTTGCTCAGTGTTTCGCCATAATGTCTGAGGATTCTTTGCAGCTCAGACCCAGACTTCTATATTTAAAGTACTCGTGGTCTTGAACAGCTCAGAACACGCCGCTTCCACGGAACTCATGCTAGTCGAGTCAAAAATAACGAAAATAGCTCAACAACGTAAGCCAGTGGAGTGCACATACGTTAGGCCATCTGAAGATACCCTTTTTCGCGCTGGTATCCACAAAATTCAGGCGAGTGAAGCCCTGTCGATATATGGAGAAGTTTTCCAGTGGGCACGCGCTTACAATTTTTCTAATGGCACGACACGACGACCAGAATAGTTCGAAGCCGGATGCGTTTATAATGGCCTGCATGATACCCTTCAGCTTACTATAGGTAAGGAGGTGATATGATCAGTATATAGCACCGTATATCATATACCAGAATATATAATACATATATCTCCTCCTTATCTTGTGGTAACCAGAATTAGTATTTAGGGGTAAGAAATTTCGTCGAATAAATTTGACGCGTAATGAAATAATTAACTTGCAAACGCCATTGCGTACATACGTCGCCAAACCTTTTCCTCCACACATATGTGGGACATGCTGACATACCCCGTGTGGTGTTAAGGGGGCATACGACATCGGTGATCGACAGTTTGTTGACCCTGGAGCAGTGGGAACAGACATTTGTAATTTAAGTGTCATGGTGCTAATAAAAACTGAAACCGACAGCGTTGACTCAATGAACGCAAAAGTTTAATATTATGGTGCCAGCAGAAATAAAAACGAAGCACTTTGCGTGTAAATCAAGTAGACTACCGCAGCGCTGCGTTAGGAGTCGAAACTGCTATGGAAAAACACCATATATTACTGGCGAAACGGCAATTGTGGTTGCGTTGCTAATCATTCAAATTTATAAACATCACATATGAACCCCTATGAAACAGGAATCACATCGGATTACCGTCAGTTCTACGGTTCATCGACATCCACTGAAGTTGGTCTACGCACAACTTACTAGAGTTACCATTCTCGCCAGCACAAGCGCTACATATCCGCTTACCCTCTTTGCTTGCCTCTTTTATGTTTGTAATAACCCTGTTACTGTGGGCATCGTTGTACAACTGTAAACATCTGGTTAAATAAAGCTTACGCGACTGTTCAACATATGTCTGAGCGACGAGATTTGTACGTGTAATTATCATGATTTAGTAATGTTTGGCCTAATTAAAAGTACAACAAGGTCACACTCCTTGCGCATGCTTCGCATCGATATGGCGAAACCCAGTGGCAGTGGCCCAGCGCCATACTTGATTACTGGACCAGTGTGGCGCTGACACTCGGACACTGCCACGGTGGCGCTGCACACTAGGACATGCATTATCGGCAGCAATCTGGCTTTTAAATTGTTTTTAAAAATTTTTGTCACGCGCACATCGTGATTAGGGCTGAACCCCGAGCACAGAAAAGAAAGAAAAAATTATAAAAAGTGACCTGGGTTCGTCCCCATAACCTCAATACATTGAAAATTCTGAGTTTGACACGCTGCCCACAACTCCTGAAAGACGACAGCGAATGTATTTTTCTTCATCTTAAAACTAATTCAGGTATCCAATATTTTATTTTCTCGCTAAGAAACCCAGTGATCGCGTGCTCGCGCCAAACTAACAGGTGATTGTTGGCTTATGTTTTATGGGTTGCCTTGGAACACATTAATCTGAATTGTTTTGCCGCAAAGCTTGTTAGCGTAGCTGCATATGTGTTACGGCAATCACAGTGAGCCGCTATGCGGTAAGTCATAGCTATGTAGAAACAGCGTTCATCTGAACTGCTCATTGAATGCTGCAGTGTAGATATTGTCGCTCGATCGTTTGGAAGTATTATCTGTCCTCCTCGTTTACGTTCCGTGGACGAATACCGCAGCAGTTCACTTTAGCCGAAACAACCATTTGGCTTAAGACCGTACTTCGTGTGTCACGGTTGCTGTGAAGATCATAGATATTCAGTTAGAAAAGAGTCTAATAACCGTTAAAGTGTAGTTTCAATTATTACTGACCCATGAATGATAGTAAGTTCACCTTATACAACACAAATCAGAAGCTCAAAACCCATAATTGGGCATTGCAGCAGCTAACGGCTGCCGGGAACGTTCGGCTTTCTGTGCTACGAGCCGGAACGACCCACTGCTAGAGTAGGTTGGTCTTGATTATCAGACTGTTATTGCTGTCACACTACGTTGAGAATTATGAGTTATATCGATGCCGTTTATAAAATACATTTAAGACACTTGATCACACTTCAAGAAAAGTGCACTCACGCCGGAGGGTCGTCCATGGATGGGCCTTTTTCCCGAAATTCTCGCATGCCCCCTCGGAATGTATGTTAATCTGTAGGGCTTCTTCAGAGAGGCTAAAAAATAGCATCCCAGTAAACCTATAATTTCGTATATATCCCAACCATATGCTATTTCGATATCAACTACATGTACACTATCGATAGGTTCTCGCCGTCCACGTCGCTATCCCCGTCATGTTCCGTAAAAAGTCCCATCGACATCTACGCGCGGGTAAAAGCGCGTAAACGGCGGGGACAAACACGGCTTATGAAACATACCGGCCCATCTCCGTCTATCAGAGGGCGGATGTGATAAGATTAACCTGAGGATGGAACATGCCATCAAATGCTGCAGAAACAAAGCGTAAACGCCCTGCTTGCTTTGAAGGCGCATCAAAAGACGCGGACTTGAAGGTTCGGGAGGGGGGGGGGGGACGTTTAAGCAGCGACTGTGAACGTTGACTGTAAGGACGCGGTGGAAAATTCTATATAGACAGATATCAGCGCATGGTTTGCATACCTTTCTACGGTTTTCGCTCTTAATAATAAGTGACTTTGTGGATTCGCTTTCTTATATACTGAGAGCAGCTTTGTTCTGCTGCAGCAGCGTTTTGTAGGGTTACGGGGCATTCGATGTAAAAATTTAGCCTTACTTACTTGTCGCTACCGCTCTCATTACATCACCCTTGCGGTGAAAGCGAAAAAAAATTTATACTACGTCATATCTAAAGTGCTGCATGAACAGAAAACGGCCAGCATGGCTTCTTTTTCTACCATCATAAAGCTTTGTCCACTGCATCAGATAGGCCTGTGTGATAACTGATAAGACATATGTAGATCAAACCTTTCATAAAATTCAGGAGACAGGTACTGTCCTCTCAGGAAACAACAAAGTGTCATAGTTAGAACATTTTTTACGATCAAGATTCAGTCTTTTTCGTTGCTCGAATTAACATGGGAACCTGCGCTCATGAACTTTCATCACGTTTCAAAATTACGTAGACTATTATGATTCTTTCTGCATCTTTTGGAAGTTTCATTTGCTACATTCCTTCTTTTCTTGGTGAAAAGCGCATATAAATATATATATGCTCGAAAGTATAGCCAGCTGTCCTAGGCTTCCCGCATTGAGATGGCCGATATACTGCAACCTGTGACCACTGTGACAACGAAGAAACAACAATTGTACATATCTTTTGTGACTGCTGACAGTATATATATATATATATATATATAATGGACAGTGACAGTCTCTCCGCAACGAGCTCAACAAATCAGATAGTCATCGTCTGTCGAAGAAAAAAAAATACAATATTACAACTGGGTGAAGGTTCAACTGATGAGAGTCGCTCCTACTCCGAGCTACCTGGCATTCAGGCATCCCCAATTGGACTAATGGCTTTTCATGAACGAGAAAAGCTCTTAAAAGGGCTACCAGAATATTCCTGTTTGCGTGCATCTTTTATTAATAAATGTTCTTTAACTTCGTGATTTTTTAAAATCGCATGTTGTTTTTCGGAGTTTATTATTACTTTTCAAAAACAATTACACTTCATTGCAGTTTATATATTACTAATCCCCGATTCTGTGCAAAATTGGCGTCTGGTTTCTCAGTTTTCTCACATTGTTCTAAAATCAGATTCAGTGGTACATAAAGACGAGAACATCAGAACACAAGGAGTATAATTTAACTGTCAGAGAGGCGCGCACAAACACAAGAACAGTCAAGTTGAAATACTTAAATACAAGACTTTGCGCATATAACAACCCTGAAGCTTGTGGTAATATACGCAAATATAATCATGCACGAATATTTTACGAGGCATTTTACGAGGAGTCAGTGATGGAAGAGCACTCCTTTCGAGCGGTGATTTCCGGCCTCCGCCCAAAGGGGTGTACCAATATACCAAGTGATATTTCACTGTCCTGCTGATCCACTTGTTAGTATATCATGGTGCTCTTACGCTTAGGGAGCTCCTCATCACATATGGTTGCGAAAACTGTCACTCTCTGTCATCCGCGAAGACTCGTCAATGGTGATGAAATGGCGCACTTTTTCATAGAAGTGTGGGTTTGTCGACGCGACGTCTTTTCCATTATCTTCATATAGTTTTTATGTATTGAGGAGAAGGTACGAAGCGTTGACACGCTGGTGCTAAAGAAATCAGTTCTGGTCTAGCCTTGAGGAATACAAGTCTCGACACAACGCCTGTTTACGGATTGCTCATCGCAAGTTCCCATCTTATTTTTTTACAGTTTTTTTGTATTTTGATCTATTTATTCAGTACTTGGCATCGTGCATGCCACCGGACACTTCATTCAAAAGAGTTCAAGAGATCCATTAGCCTAATTCCATAAAATCACAGAAAAAATAGGGCGAAGTTTATATTAGCCAAACGAGTCAACCGATGGCGTAGCCATGTAGCGGCACCACACCAAGCCCGTGCCATCCCTTCCCCCTTCGCAATGTTTTTTTTTTTTGCTATGGCATGCTCAACGAAAAAAGCTCGTATCAAATAGGCGCCCGCTCTCCTCTACCCCCCCTCCCCCGAAAGAAATGCCCATGCTTTTGCAGCCGACGTGTCAATGACGGCTTAGATCATGCTCATTTGATAAAACGGAGCAAGGTATGGGGCCTTAAAGTATGAGGCTTTAAAGATTCGTCTTTAGGAGTTCAACGCGATATCAATCTTCTGTTCCTATAGTGTGTACTTCAAACACCTAATCACAATACACCAGGTATACTTGTAAATATGTTGACACCAGTACGAAAAATGACATGGTTCATACCACCCTGGTGTGCCCCAACTACCACAAACAGGACAAACATGCACGTATGCAGCTGACTCTGAGCCACCCGCATATCTCGCTGAACTCGCCACTATACGGGATGGCATCAACGCGATGCGGCGTTTTGTTGACATGAACCAGTACTCGAAGCTTGTGTTTCGCACTGATTCTACGGAAGCTATTCTCAATATCCGCCATGTGGCCCAATCGACAGAGTTTTCAGACGCCATTCACCAGCTGGCAAGCTGGCACAACCTTACAAATCGAATGGGTTCCACGAGCAGCAATGTTTGGTGAGTTAGAGGCGGACTCTGCCGCTCGCTCGCAGGCCAAAATTAATCCACCGCCACTATTCTCCAAAGGCAAGTGTAGAAAACCGATACACCAAAAGGAATGCGTCCGACGCACCACACGAGCACTCATACCACCGTGGGGTTCTGACCTCCCTGGGGGGCTTACCCGCTTATAGGAGGTAGCGCTTTGGAAGCTTCGAGTGGAGGTTGCTTTTACGCCGGCAGTTACCGCCCACTGGCGGCAACAGTACCAGACAGCGTATGGAACTACTTGCCCCTTTTGTAACGCTCCAATGACTGCCGTGGACGTGACACACTTTCTCTGGTCATGCCCGGGCCTAGAGCACGCGCACCTTTGTCATCTTAGAATAACGGGTCACCTGCCGGTCACGCTCCGGACTTACAAGAGTGAATAAGAGGACCTTTCCACCGATCTTCGCTAAATTTTATGCATGAGTGTAACTTGTTTAAATATGTGGGATCAACCCATGTACTTTTTTATCCACAGGGCATTTAGTCGAATTAAAAAAAAAAACTGGATGCCTGAAACTTTTAAAACCAGCTATGCACCCTTACATAGCCTTAAGAAAACAGGTGCACTAGTATGCATGTGTTTCCAGTGAGTTACTGGCTTTAAACCACCAAGTCATTGTGATAATCACATCTTCCGAAACCCGAATTTCATGGCTGCTTGTACCACGCAATGTTACTGCATTATTTTATGTTGCATTGTGAAGCTTGTATACAGGACGCGTGTGCTTGTAAAACATGGGCCACTTGTACCGCATTTCTAAGCAGAGGAAGGTATTTCCAATGTATTCAAAGCAGACGCTTGGCCATGTGGCAGAACTTCCGCTTTACACTGAAACAACGCGGGTACAATCCCCCTGGAATCCAAACGACCCGGTAAATTCCCCACTCTGACCCAGGTATTTTCGTTATTTATTCTATTTGTATCGTTCTAGATATTTTGGTGACGCATATGATGATTTTTGGCTCACAAGCAACGACGCAGAAGCCGACCCACTGCCCGAATTTTTGCGAAAGAAGCTCTTTAACACTGTTGCGTTAACATTGGAGTTGATGGATAAAAAAAGGTGAAAAATTTAGAGGCACGAGTTTATCTATTTTTTTAATTTATTCGAAAGTACGGAACCCTAATAATAACAGGACACCTTGAGGACGGGGCGCTGCTTTCTTCGGTATTCGAGCTCCAACACCCACCGTTAAAAAATATTAGATTTCATATTCATAATTGTCTATGGCACGCTTCTCCGTTGTGTCAATGGATATAGTGTCACCACAGTGCCAACATATCCTATCACACCGCGGCAGAAGCCGGATGAAAAGCGGGTGCCACTGATGCATTGTCAAAAACTCTTAGATTTTGCCATCATTCCGGATGAACTTACAATAATAGTTTTATTTGCCTGTATCCACACCAATGACAGGATTGAAAAGATCTCCTGCACGAATAAAAGCAGCAGTTCTACAAAATAGAGCCTAGTTATAACCAATTCGCCACACTGTAAACAAAAATATACCCAGCTGGGGGGAATCGGGGAAAAATGGGCCCACTCTGCTCTGGTGACCTCCCTCACACCGGATTCTACCGGAGCAAGTACACTTGTTTTCTACTGTTCTCTTCCGGTGATCGCCGGACGAAAGAAACCGGATCGCCGGACCAAGAAGATGCAGAGAGGATTGTGTGAAACGTTCGGCAGCGTGGAAGAAAATGAAATTGTTCTGAGCACCTTCTGGATATCACAAGCGACAAGCAGCAACGATGGTTATCCATGACAGAAGGAAGTTGTGCGAACGGTAATCGTGTGATGGTTCCTGGCAGTGAACGACACTTTGTGACCTCGCGAGTATTGAGGGACCCGGCGGTTGCTGGTGCGGCTAAAAATTGGTGAGTGAGCTCTGCTTGAATTACCTGTGTTGTTCTTGTCGGGTAGTGCTAGGATTAAATAATGTTGGATTAATAAACCGAACATGCAATCTATATTTGGCCAATTTCACAAGACATCAGTGAAAAATCTGCTCAATTCCGATAATGCGTTGTTTGGACTGCGGTATTTTTTTCTTGTTAACATCATTTTGGTAACGCAAAACGGAGAGGTGAGCGAGTTGGTACTGAGTCATTTTGGCGTAAATGTGGCGCAAAAAAAGCAAACAGCACAAGCGCTTGTGGCTGTTCTCTTTCTTGTACTCGTCTTTTTTTGGGCTGCATTTATGCCATAATAACTTCAATAAATTGAATCAAGTCACTGTAATATTTGGAGCGGTGTTTACATATGCAACAATAAAAAATATCATCGTTTTAGCTTGATTCTATTAAACGTTAATAATTTTTAGAGGTAAACGTAACTGGTTAAAAGATATTTTTGGTCTTGTCAGTACACATAAACAGCAAAATTTGTCCGCTTTCCATATCAATAAACGCCAGGTCGAGGTCTACCACTGCGTTAAAATTATTTTGATGGAGTATGTAAGCTGAAGTAATAAAACTTGAATCACTAAAATGAATGTTGATTCTTTATATATGTAGTGAATTGAGCTAGAGCAATGTATATGATATAAAATTTAGAACGCATACATGCACTCATATTTGTGAAAATGTTAATTTGGTTGGATAAATGGTATCTGAGATATTAATTAAGAAGTATACTAGGCTCTTCACGGCACGTGGTGCTTTCAGGAAAAGAAAGAGAGGGGTGAAACAAACTGACGATCCTAGAGAAGAGGAATGCAAAAAAAAGGAGTTGCTTGGCAAAACAAGTCCTGCAGCGCTTGACGTTTCCGTTAAAAGGATGGGGAGGGGGTAGGAAAGTTAACCTATTTGACAGCCCCGCTCAACATTCTAAGATGGAGGGATCATTGTAGTGAGAGAAAGAGAGAAAAGAGAAAGCATCATTTTGAGAAACAAGCGGTAATTTCTGTGTTGATGATTGGAGAGATTACTATCCCTAAAAAACAATGCCAACATATCTAGAAAATTATTTCACAAACGAGATGGAGCTAGGCTTTCTTTAAAGATATGCCGCAAACATGCAAACTGTAATGATGTGCTTTGCTAGAAGTATGGCGATAAGCACGCACACAAATGCGGCTGTAAGAATAAGAAATTTTTAAATTAAAATTACAAAATTATCTGGAAGGGCATTTATGATGTTTTACAATAGTACCAAATTAAGAATATTTTAGTCAAAATTTGCTTATTAATGTTTCAGCAAAAGTAGAGCTATCGATTTAGAAATATATAGAAAACTTTGGCCAGTTTTGAACTTTTGTCGCGTCAGGGCGGTGCGTTTTTATCATGTTGCGGGTGTGTCACACTGGATTACACCGGATATGCTTCTTGATATTGAACGCTCATCCTGGCTTTGTTTGATTGTTTGTGTGTGTGCGTGTGTTTGTGTGGGGGGGGCAGGTGGGTGGGTGTGTGGGTGTGGGTGCGCATGTGTGGTCACTTCTAGAAGTGGCTTCTTCTCATAGACTAACAGAGTGTATAGTGTCCGTGGCTTGGCTGTTTTCAGTTTTGTTGCCTCTCACATAATTTGCAGTTCTCATGAATAGTTATTTTTTTTCTAAATTATGCAGGAAGCAATCAACTCAACCTTTGCGTCATAAATGAATCTGATGGATGGTCCTTTGGGTATGGTGAAGAGTTGTTCTCAGTGGCAACGCTTTCTCTGTTGGCCTTGCATCGCTTTACAGCATTATGGGGTTCATTTTGAAGCTCTGCGCTTCAAACTTGAGTGCTGTTGATTCAGTCTGATAAGTCTTATTTCGGTTTGTTTTTGTTGGCGTTTTTCATGTTTGCTTATTTTTGTCTCTTTTTCCTAAATGCTAGGTAATCATTCTGATTTAGCAGCCTATTTTGAATAAATCAAAGAATAATAACTCAAGTGTTTCTTTGAATTTCCTCTGCTAGAGCTCTGTGGAAAGAAATACACAGTACCTCTGCAGTGCTTGCGTGAAAATAGGGACCTCCTTCATCTAAGCAATGCGTGAAACGATCAGCATATAATAAATGAACAGGGGAGCAAACACTTCAAAAAGCTGCTGGTCCACCTTACAGAAATTCTGTCCGGACGAAGTAGGTACATTCGTAAAATACTCCGGTGGT
>WOVY01010760.1:72500-186817 GCA_013436015.1 Rhipicephalus annulatus
AGATTTCGCACAACCTAAAGAAATTAGCTAAGTGCTCTGAAGTTAGGGTTGTCTTTTCGGCTCCCAAGAAGTTGGTCAGCCTGTGTGGCCTTCATGACCGTGACGGAAAACCCAAAGGTTGTAGTAAGAAGCATCGAACTGTTTATGTTCCCTGTATCAAATGCGTTGTTTATCGTATCCCGCTTTCTTGTGGTAAAGAGTACATTGGACAGACGGGCCGTTGTCTTAATGATCATTTAAGAGAACATTGTAATAATGTGAAAAACGGCCAGGAAGTTGGTTGGCCATACATTGTAAATCCTGCGGCTGCGCGCCGATATTCAATGCATGCACTGTTATCAAGAGAATGTTTGACAAGCTAACTAGAGAGATTATTGAGGCGGAGGCTATCGCTTCACTGGGGTCCAAGTGCGTCAGCACTCCCTCTCTTACGCTCAGTGATAAAGAATTGTATTTTCTAAGAAATTAATTTTTTGTGCGCATCATTCATGTCATGTGATGGTATTTTTCTTGGTGATATAGGCGAGTGTGCGGTGGCAGTAAACATTATGTTGGAAGTTAGCGCCTGTGCCGTGTGTCCTCGTCTTGTGTCCCCGTTTCTTTGCGCTATTTTCTGTCGTCACAATGCACCAACAAGCCCAAATTTCGACAGTGTCATCCCAGGGTGTTGTGGAAGCCGCTGTCGGTAGGGCAGTAAAAGTGCTTTGTTCTTAGAGCATCTATCTCATTGCACTTGACGAGGATGTGGAGAACCGTAAGTTGTTCTCCATAACTCTCACACAATGGCGGATTGCCGGTGGACCGAAGATATGAATGTGTAAAGTGTGTGTGTCCTGTTATTAGCCTTGTAAGTGTTACTTCTGTGTGTCGTGATTTCGATAGTGGGGGCCATTGACCAGGTAGCGGCTTCATTACATGCAATTTATTATGTGTGTGTCTGTCCCACGTGCTCTGCCAATCGGCCCTAAGCTTTTGTTTCAGAAACGGTTTCAAGTCAAGTGCAGGAATTGCTATTAATCTACTGACAGCTGTTTCTTTGGCGGTTGCAGCTAAGTGGTCTGCCAAAACATTTCCTTGAATCTCACGGTGCCCTGGCACCCAGCAGACTATACCATGTGTATTGAGTGCGTACAGTGTGCACAGGATTGAGCAAAGGGAGATAAGAATGGTGTTTGTTTGCTTTTAGAGTGTTTTAAGAGCTTTCACAACGCTCAGGGATTTTGTGTAGATCACTGAACTTTGTAATTTTACTTAATTTATGCGTTTAACAGCATTCAGTATAGCATAATTCTCTGCTGTGAAAACGTTGGTGTTCGGGTGCAGAATACCGGCATCTAAAAAAGATGGACTCACTGCTGCATAGGAGACAGAAAGGCGGGTTTTCGAGGCATCAGTATAGAATTCTGGGCATGAGTATTTTTGCTGCAGTTCTAGGAAATGTGTAATAATATGTGCATTGGGTGCGTGCTTAGTAACTTGTATAAAATACATATCACAGTCTTTCAGCTGCCACTGCCAAGGCGAGACATATACAGCGGGAGCAGCCAAACCGCACGTGTGCAAGAAGCGGCACGCCCATCTCGTTGGCTAGAGTCCTTACACGAAGTGGTAGGGCTGTCTTATGGCAGGGCGGTTGTTAAACTGGACAGAACTGGAGAAATCATTGATGGCGGAGTGTACGGGGTGTTCTTTGTTGGATATCACCTTGTGAAAGTAGACAAAAGATTTGTAGGATCGTTGCAAATAGAGAGATTATGCGTTCGAGTCAACGTACAAGCTTTACACGGGACTTGTGCGAAAAACACCCGTGGATAGACGAATTCCTAGGTGATGAACAGGGTCGAGCATCTTTAAGGCTGTTGGTGTCGCAGACTGATTGGTTAAGACCCCGTAATTTAGGCGTGTCCGTATGAGGCTTCTATAAAAATTGATCAAACACTTTTTGTCACTTTTCCAGAGAGAGCGTCATAAGACTTTTAGAACGTTCATCGTTTTTAAGCACTTGTTTTTTTAGATACTTTATGTGCGGTATCAAGGTTATCTTGGTGCCCAAGATTAGGCCTAAGAATTCGTGCCCAGTGTTTATTGAAAGGCGTTGGCCATGTAGTTCAATGTGGGGTTCGGAATGAATACCTCTCTTTATAGAGAATAAGCGACGCACGTGATTTTTTGTGGATTCAGCCGGAACCCGTTTTCATCTGTTCATTTTAAAATCCTGTTCAAGCTCAGCGGCATCTGCCGCTCACATATTGCCAGGTTACTAGACCTAAAGTCAAACTGGGCATCATCTACATTGGTGCAGTAAAACATACTCCTAGGAATGGAAAGGCGCAATAAATTGATTTTGATATAAATAGAGTACAGCTCAGAACACCACCCTGGAGCACCCCTGTCTCCTGAACAAATGTGTAGGACAAGACTGTGCCTACTGGAACACGGAAGGCCACATTGAAGAGATAATGTTAAGTTGTACTCAGCAGTCTACCCCGTATACCTAAATCTGAGAGGTCTCGAAGTACACCAAAGCGCCATGTTGTGTCATAAGCCTTTTTTATATCTAAAAATACAGAGAGAAAAATTGTTTGTGGATAAAAGCGGCTCTGATCTGCGTTTCAATACCTACCCGGTGGTCAGTGGTGGACCTAACTTCTCGAAAACCACACTGGTACGGGTCAAGTAGACTCTTTGTTTCAAGGAAGTGTATAAGTCGGTGATTTATCATCTTTTCAAAGAGTTTACAAAGACAACTGGTTATTGCGATGGGCCTGTAACTCGTAACAGAGGACAAATTCTTGTCCTATTTCAATATGGAAATGACGATGGCCTTTTTCCAAGAGGGAGGGATGACGCCAAAAAACCAGATGGCATTGTACCAAGGAAAGTAATGTTTTTCGAGTTTCTAGAGGTAGGGTTTTCAACATTTCATAGATTACACGGCCAGATCCTGGAGCAGAATTGCTGTAGCAATTAGGAGATACCTGCAGCTCAGCCAAGCATAATGGCTGATTATATGCCACACATTTAGTACACTTCGTGTCTAGTTTGCGTTTTTCTACTCTCGCCTTATAGCGTTGGAACTCTGGAGAGTAGTGTGAAGAGCTGGAAACCTGCTAGAAGTGCGCGCCCAGGCAGTTTGCCTGGTCCTCCAAGCTGTCGCTTTTTGCGTTTACTAGAAGGAGCGGATATGCTTGTTTTCCTTCTACTCTTTTTACCCTGTTTCATACTTTATCCGCTTGTGTATATGAGGTGATGCCCAATAAATAGGTATGCTAACTTTTTCTCCTCGCTTGTCGACGTGTCCTCCTGCCTTGGGACTTAATGTTCTGAAAGATTATAAGATTCTCGGATGTCGGCGAGTTTCAAAGTAACTTCCATGCCTTAATTTATTTTTTCTGTGCATTACGACACTTTTCGTTTCACCATAAATCACGTCATTTGCCTGAGAGTCTGCTTGTTTGTGGAATACAATTGATTGCAGCTTCTACCAAAAAAGTGGTGAACTAATCCACAACAGCCTCTAAGTTTAACGCACTCATCTCATTGTAGATTAAGACAGTAACTTTTTGGTACTGTTCCCAATCAGCTTTCTGGGTGAGCCACTTGGGAACCTGCGGAAGTCTATCATTTGCAATTGTGGTGCTGAGAACTATAGGAAAATGATCACTTCCATATGAAATATTGACTTCCCATTTGAGTAGTGCAAAAAGCGATGAAGATGAGATGCTAAGGTCTATTGACGAGTATGTGTTGTTAGTGATATCGTAATATATTGGTGTATTGTGATTCAAGAGACATGCGCCAGAAGAGAAAAGGAATTGTTTGATTAGATGACCTCGTGTATCGTACCGTGAGTCTCTCC
The DNA here is from genome assembly GCA_013436015.1 of Rhipicephalus annulatus. Taxonomy (NCBI): domain Eukaryota; kingdom Metazoa; phylum Arthropoda; class Arachnida; order Ixodida; family Ixodidae; genus Rhipicephalus; species Rhipicephalus annulatus. Next base: position 76,360 of record WOVY01010760.1, read on the forward strand.
ATAAACTGTTATGAACATTGAAGTCTCCAAAGAGAATATATGGCTCTGGCAGTTCACCAGTTAGAGAATGGAATCCGTGTTTATTGTATTGGTGATGTGGAGGTACGTGAATACAACAAATTGTCACTAGTTTGTTGAATTTATGAATTTAACACCTCGAACCGCCACTGCCGCAAGAGATGTTTGAAGCAGTAAATGTGCACAGGCTGTTCTTTATTAACTCTAATGACAACACCACTGGATGACTGGACCGCATCATCTCGGTCCTTTCGAAAAACGACATATTTGCGTAAGATGTTGGTGTGTTGATTTTAAATGAGTTTTTTGCACACACAGCACAGTCGGTGAATGTTTGTGTAAAAGTTCCTGGATATCGTCAAGACTGCTTAACAGTCCTCTCACGTTCCATTGTAGTATACATGTCATTTTTATGTTGTGTGGTGGTGTGTGTACACAAAGTGTTGCCTTTGGTTACAGGGCCTTTGGTGGGGCCTGTAATTCGTAGTTTTTCTTTTCTGGCCCGCTCCAAAGTGTTGCGCCTATCCTTCGGTGTCTGAGTCGCCGGAGGCGTGGGAGTTGCATCCATCGCCCCTTGTGAGGTGGTGAATGGTGGTGAATGGTGCCTGCTCGGCAGGCTTCCAGACCTAACTGTGTTTGCAGTGGTCCGGGGTCCAGCAGACGCGGTAGTCTGCCGGTCCTGTTTGTCAGATGGCGGAGCAGTACAGCTGCTCCCGCCGGGGGCACTGACGGCACGACCGCAGCTATGCTCTGTGTGACTTTCGTGGGTGCAGAAAGATGTAGCGTGGCGCTGCGGCACGTCACATCTGCGTAGGAGGGATAAGAGGGGTTCTGAAGTGTGAAACACTTACGTGCCTCTTGGAATGACCAATTGAATTTGACCTTGAGTTCTACTATTTGTTTTTCTTTTTTCTATATGGGGCATGATCGCGAGTAGGCAGGGTGATCTCCTTCGCAGTTCGAACAATGAGTTGCTTCTGAGGTTCAGTCATCGCATATGTGTTGGATGGATGCACACTTGGTGCAAGTGGAGCGCCCTTTGCAGCTCTGCTATCCATGCCCGAAATGTTGACACTTGAAACATGGATGAGTATTGAGGATGTAGGTTCTTACACGAAGCTTGAAATAGCCGGTTTCTATTGATTCTGGTAGGTCGCTTGTTCCAAAGGTGCTAATTATGTGTTTTGTAGGGGTCTGTTTCTTGTCACGCCTGATCTATATTCTCTGTAACTTCACAACGTTTTCATCTTGCCATCCTTCTAACAGTTCGCTTTCGCTCAGATCGATAAGGTCATCATCAGAAATTACCCCACGGGCAGTGTTCATAGACCTGTGTGCGCCCACTGAAACAGGAGTGTCCCCAAATGATACTATTCCGGATAGTTTGTCGTATTGTACTTTGTCTTGAACCTCTTATAGGAGGTAGCCACTTCCCATTTTTGTGAATTTTTACCCTAGGCGAATTCGTTCCGTAAGAGTTTTTGACTCTAGGATCGGTGAAATCCCTCGAAGTTTCTTCTTATCGTTTTGACTATGAATGAAATGATACTTTGGGAATCTCTGTTTTGGTTTGTTTAGGGTGATTGCTTCTTCGGTGCTCCACCTTTTGAGGTAGCGATCAGGAAAGAGGGGAAAAGCATTTCCCATACGGAGAGTATATATTTCGGCGGCGATGGTGGCCACCCACCGCCCAACAAGGAGACGTTGCAAGGTTAATTCACAGACACTTGGAGACGCCAGCCATGCATCGCCACTATAACCTAATGTGTTTACCCAAGGTTGAATACCTACACAAGGTTAACCTTCGCCACCAGGAAATTTAGAAGTAAATGAAAGAAAGAAGATGACAGGACAGATAAAAAGTGTGAGAGAAAGACGAAAATAAGGGAAGAGAGAGAGATAAGAAAAGGTGACTGCCGATTTCTTCTGGGTGGGTCAGCCCAGGGGTGCCATCTACGTGAAGCCGGGGCCAAAGGAGTGTGTTTACTCTGCCAGGGTGCCTTGAAGGTCCAATCCCCCGGTTTCGGCTCAACCCCCCGGATCGCCTTTTCCCCGGACACGGCAAAGCCATGCATGGCTAGGCGTGGGAGGAAGTCGAACCCCCCCCCCCCTAGCTCGGGTCCATGGTGTCGCCACACAACAAATGCCTGCGTAAGCAGACGCCCCTGCGGGGAACCACATGGCGAAGATAAGTGGCTGGCCCTAAAGTGTATATCATAACGTGCATGTCATGTAAGTTATGACTACACGTCATACGCTCATGGTGTGCTCGCGGTCGTCTCGCTAGCTTCACATATACTAAAATGGTAATATGTGACGTGAATGGAGGTCAAAGCTGTATGGCTGGTGCGAACACGATGATCATAACATGCGTGTCATGAAAGAACATAACTACATGACGCGCTCATGATGCACTCGTAGCTGTTTTGTTAGGTTCACATATACAAAATTTGGTATTACATGACGTGAATAGAGGACGATCACAAATTGCAGGCGCAAACATGATAGTCGTGCCATGGAAGTCGTCTACGGCATACTTTACATACGTACCACTGCTGGGCCTGGTATTGCGAACGTTAGTGGTGCTGTCGTTATGTGACTATACACAACATTCTTGCATATTATCCAAATACCTATGTGTACATAACAGATTCTCTTTGTTTACTGTGTACTACCTTCATGAACCTCGTAACGTGGGTAGTGATTTTAGAATGACGTATAAAACTTCCTCATTTGCGTACTTCGCATAATATAGATTCAAAAAGCACGTGGGATCTGCATATTTTTTTCTATGAAGCTGTTTTTACCGGGTTACACCACGACTCCACTGACGTTTTTACGTCACGTATATGCCGTTGTATAAAATATTAACCAACGAATTGCAAAGAGAAAACAAACGAAAACAAGTTTCATTGACAGGTCACCTTCCGTTCCACATCGTGTGGTCTGAGACTACCTGGCTATAAAATGCACGTTGTTCAGCTGGCTAACAGAAAGCCCATTCTCCAGACCACATATTCTTTGGTGGTTCTCAGAGCTTCGCAACTTCAGTGCGTTTTTGTCAGTAGCGAGCTGACAAAAAGTGCGCGTTTGGCGCGCTTCAGTTTCTCACGTTTCCTGCGCACAGGCACGGTTTTTCGCGCAAGCGCTTATGTCATGATTTGGAAGAGCTCCAAGGTAACTTTTCCTTGCTGCCACGGCTGCATTTACGGAAAGGAGCCTGCTGATGATACGTGATAAATTAGAATCGTGACAGATGTTCGCGCTCGTGCTGTCTATACTTGTGCGTTCGTTTCATGCGTCTTTCTGTTTGAGCAGCATGCTTTAAATGTCACGCTTCCACAGTTTGTTGTCCGCACTGGTCCTTTTTACGCTCCTCTCGTGCGTTGTTTTTCCTTGAGCTGCGTGCCCTTCTTCGCCTGGCATTACAGGGTGTTGCCATAGCTTTTGCTTATTTGCCCTTGTGGTAAGACAGTGTGCAATCAACGCTCAACTGCCTCTATGAAAGCAAGTTTCACTTTCGTCTTTTGCCTATTCCTAGACTAAGGAGTCAGCTTCGTGTTTCTTAATAACTGTCACAAATAATATCTTCAAGGATTTTAAAATTCACGTCTCTATTGAAAAAAATAATAGGGAAGACAGTGAGCCAAAGTCGCAGTTTCCTAATTTTGTAGGATTGTGGACAAATATCTGTTAACTCACTGTATTGTCCCAGCAGTCATCATTGTTGTCAAAGCTTGCATAGCCAATAGCTGTGTGTTTTGTTTTGTGGTGCCGGGTAATACTTTCCTCCAGTGAATGTTTGCAAAGTGTGGTTCACACAACTGACTCTCAGTTGAAAACAGACTGTATAGACTGTGCAGATGGTCAACTAGTGTTGGAATATGTGCTAGATGGTATGGCACCTTCAATTATAATCGAAGAGGAAATACACGACGACCTATGTAAGACACACGAACGCGGACACTCTTCGCCACACCACTGGCTGGCTTTATTTATTGTTTGATTGCACTTTTCATGCACAAATGCTCCATGTGCTTGTGTTAACCGTTTATTCGAGCAGCAACACTCTATGAATCTAAAATTAGTTTTTTTTTCATTTTCAGCTAGAGAAAAATATTGAGCCTATCACACCAATATCAAAATCCAGAAACTATATACAACACATTTGTCGTTGTACTTCAAAGTTTTTCATTACAATGTATTTTCTAGTACTAAAGGAATTCGTGCCAGTGAGGTTCGTTTGATTGTAATATTGTCCCAAGGTGTGACTGCTTAAATTTAGTAATGCACGCGCCTGTTATTTTCACTGCTCCCACCTATAGGTACCAAAATTAAGTAACTAAATAAATGTTTCTTGTTGCAAAGCGGTTAATAGCAACCGAAAGCGCGGGTGTCCTCCCAAAGAAATAGAGAAGTGACTGAAGAAACTATATCACATGTGGGGTTTCAACTTCCCAAAACCTTCATTTGATTATGAGAGGTGCCGTAGAGGAGAGCTCCGGAAATTTCTACCACCTAGGGTTATTTAACATGCACCCAAATCTGAGCACACGGGCCTACAGCAATTTCGCCTCCAATAAAAAGGCAGCCACCGCACCGACTGGAGAAAATAGGAAACACCACAAGTCGCACGTGCACGTTGAAACTCAGTGGCGAAACTACAAGCACGTTCTTCTTGATGCTACGTTCAGGTGACGGGAAAGAAATGGAAGTCCAAACACGCATCTGCAGGCGCGCATGCTCTTGTTCTCAAGTTTCACTGGGTCTATGAATTATTCAAACCAGCAAACACGTTCCGGTACACAAGTTGTGTTTCATTTTATTGCTTGAAACGCCTAATGAAAAGACTGTACAAAATTAGTTCGAATCATATGACTTCAAAAGGAACGCTTTCCTAGGCAGACATCGCTTGAAGAAACAACTAAACGACACACCCACAAAAAAAACAATCACCTTAATTAAGTTCTTTTTTTCGACATTTGCAAAGTTTTAAAGAAGTAAAGAAGTAAAAAATAGTTTTGTGAAAGCTACCTTCATCTTTTAGAGGTGTCCGCAACAGTTTCTCAAGTAATCGTTCAATTATTGTAATAAAAGAGGGAATTCCCTCAAATAGACTGGCATGCAGCATGATTATGACGATAGCAAGAACTTTACTATTGTCCAAAGGAAATACGGTCGGGGGTAAAGCTCACAGGCTTGTAGGTGGCTCCACCTAAGTAGACACCGGTAAGCCAAAGACTTTCCAAGCGGTGTGAGCTCTCCGGATGGCCAGAATGTCTTGGAGAGCTACCGGAAAGCGTTCCAGAATCCGCCAAGTACGAGTGGAAGTACACGGATTTCTGGCACGCTTCAAGCGCTTGCTCTGCCCTTCAGCACTAGCGAGGGCACTGAAAGCTACGCAGCGAGGAGAATCACAAGCGGCTAGAAGATGCATCTATTCATTAGCACAAACCTTGACCTTGAGCACTGTTTTGTTTTGATACAAAGGCATATATTTATGTTGTCAAGACGAAGAAAGACGCTGGGGCTCGGGCACGTGGGCAGCTCAGGGAACGTAGAGGAAGAAGAGGTCAGAATAAGAACAGCTGGCCCAGGATCGCGTGTTGTCTCTTGTCTCTTCATCACAATGGCGCAGTCCGACAAGTGAACCCTCTGCAGAAAACCACCGGTAAGTGTCTTCGTGGTTCGTCGGCAGCGCGGGCTTCTCCATCAAGGAACGCCGTTCACGCTTCCTTTGAAATGGGGTCCCACCCGCCGCTTCAGCCACCCTTCGACCACCTGTGGACGGCGTCCAGGCCTCCCATGTGGTTCTACGCTATGACTTGATTGAAACCCTGCCACCGTTCCACGGCAGAGATACGCACCGGCTCCTGTCTTTTGGGAATGCTGTTGAAGCTTCCCATGGCCTTCATTCTCTGTCCGGTACTCTTCCAACTCATAAACCGCCAAGAAACGCTGTTCATGCTTCCTTGGATGTGCGTGTCACCACTGTGAGTACAACTAGAACCACGTACTTCACGTACGCGAACTAAAGCGGTTCAGAAGCCTCGTGCGACAGTGCCGTGGAGCTGCGGCATACCATCGCACTGCGCCACGCCGATACTAACAAACTGACAGCGTTGATCGCCGAGCGAGCTCCTACAATGTTGCCAGCATTGTGTGACATTAATGCAGTGTTGGATGTAGTTGCCTCATACGACCTTGAGGCAAGCACACCGGAGCAACGCAGGGAGCTTCGGTCTTCTCTGATCGAGCTCTCACACCAGCTCGACTGCTTCAGGTCGGTGATCTCTGCGTTGCCACCTGCCACCTCACAATCAGCAGCCGTCTGCGAAATACCGGAATTCCACGGGGTCCGGAACGACGCCGACAGCTGGGTGGCAACCGTCAACGTGCTAGCAATGCACGTGGCCTGGACAGAAAATCAGAAATGGTATGTGGCTATAGACCGTCTTCGGGAAGGTGCAGCGGCGTGGCACCGGTATGAAGGTTGGAAGCAGCAGTCATGGGCGGAGTGGAGCTTCAAGCTCATAGCTGCTTTCGGTCCGATTCCCTGTGCCACCTGTCCATGCAACTCGACCTTCTCTCGGACGGAACTCGGGAAAAGCCCGAACTAGAGGATGCAATTCGAGCCCCTATCATCCTGTCATCTCTCGGTGACCAAGATGTAGGGAACAATCACGATCGTGTAACTCGGCCTTGCACAGGCACTTCTGCTGTCATGGAGCAGCGGCCCGATAGTGCACCTGTGTCCTGTAGGTCTCTCATGGCAAGTGTTGCAAAACACCCTGCGACAAGCCTCAACGAACGCCATCCAGAATCGTCAAACCATTCGGTAGACGCTGAGGCGCCAGCCTCCATCTTACTGGACATTCTACCACGTCATCAAACGCACGCGCCTGTGGATTTCACCATGCTCATCCTTGACCAGACGGAAGCAGGACTGCTTGCTTTAGATGATCCAGTAACTGAACATGAGAGCATTTCCGCCTTGCAAAAAGACGCCTCTCGAGATATGAAGTATATCGAGGAGTTTCCTGCTGCTGACCCTGACCAAAGTGACCACAGTCCTCTGTAGGTCGTGAACTCTGCATTGGTATAAGAGCCGGGAATATTACTACCAGACCTTCCTCAGGAGATACTGTCCTCGCGCTCGTTGTCATTTGAAGACATGGAGGCGCTCATTTTCTATCGTACCAGACACAACTGAACACCACCAGACCATGATCGTCGGAAACAAAATGCACTCCTTACCACTCACAAAGCAAGCCTTTCAGAGGATGAGAACAAGATCAGCCGTAACCTTACACAGCCATGTTTGCAGACGACTCATACAATCATTTTCGAAGACGCACATATGTTCAGCCGTGCAGACAATTGGCTCCCAAGGGATGTTTCCTTTGAGAAAATCCAACACCTAGCCAGGCTGAGGCTACTGCCCTTGATAACTTGTCAAGGACCAGCCCTCGTGCTGTTCCCTCCCAGCACACCAAGTCTGGACGTGACAGTTCGCCAGAAGGCACCAGCTGGACAACTTCAGAGAGTTCTGCTGTGTTATTGATGCCTAACCACGAGCTGCGTCACAACTCATTTCGTGAAATAGCACAAACGTCTACAAGGCTACCTGACAGAGCGTCCCACTACAATTCAATCCACTAACGGCGGTGGGACAAACACCAAGCATTTCCAGGTTACTCTGCGACCTTGCCGGAACAGTCAGGGCTGTCCGCCTGAGCGGTATTCCACGAGTTGTCAGGAAACGTTGTACCATGGACGAGTTCAACCGCAGCGACGAAGCCATTTCCGCCCACCTTAGTACACACTGACAAATCTTCAAGCAGAGGCGCGCCGTAGCGTTGACCGACCTGCTCATGGCAGCCAGTGTCGTCCACCAGAGACGCTTCTCCCAGACCGTCACTCCATGTTGCATTGTGGTTCGGGACGACCACCACGATAAAGCCAAGCCCACCCAGCAGAAACTTTGCCGCCAGCTCCGCGCGCGCGCAGTCATGGCCGAGTGTCAAGACGAAGAAAGACGCTGGGGCTCAGGTGCGTGGGCAGCTAAGAGAAGGTAGAGGAAGAAAAGGTCAGAATAAGAACAGCTGGCCCAGAATCAGGTCTTGTCTCTTGTCTGTTCATCATATTATATATATATATATATATATATATATATATATATATATATATATAAGGGAAAAGTGTATATCTAAGGGCTCGTTTTTTCCGTGTTTTGACATAATAATAATGAGAGCTTACAGATAGTAATGCCAAAGAATGTATACGGGAAGCTATTGAACCAATGTAGGTAAATAGGAAGATAGAAAGCGGGTGAAAAAATAGCTTGCCGTGAGCAGAAATCGAACCTACGACCTTCGAATAACGCGTTTGATGCTCATCGAACGCATCGCACCACGCCGTAAGTTATTTTTTCACCCGCTTTTCTTTCTTTTTATTTACCAAACATTAGTTCTAACCACTTCCCCTATAGATTCCTTGGCATTATTGTCTGTTAGATCTCAATAATATATATATTGGAACGGGGTTTATTGGCACAAGTAGCACTTGAACGGTAGGTCTATTGACGCGGAAAGCGGGCGGCAGCAACGGACTCAGGAATCACAGCAATCGGGCAAAACGCTCGCGCTTGGCTCCTCCTGCTAAAGGCGTGACCCACTGCGGCACTTATTCTTCTTCCTCTCTACAATACCCCGGCGACGAAGACGAGCCATCCTGGCAAGTCAAGGTGACGAGATTAGGAGTGGGTCGTGATATGGCTTGAGACGACTCACGTGGACAGTCTCACGACCAAGGCATCGCCTGTCTGTAGATGGCGTGATCGGCTCGATCACGTATGTGACAGGAGATCGACGTTCGACGACGCGATAAGGACCGTGAAACTTGGAGGCAAACTTAGCGGACAGACCTGGGGAGTGGAAGGGAAGTCGGAGCCAGACAAGCGAGCCCACGGCAAAAGTCTCGACTTGCTGGTCGCGGTCGTGGCGGTCTTTTTCGAATGCTTGCTTGTCCGAGGTGAATGATCGGGCCAACTGACGACACTCTTCAGCGTGGTGAAAAATTTCAGAAAGAGGGCTGAACTCGGAGACGTCGGGACGATACGGCAAAATGGTGTCAAGGGTGGAGCATGGCTCACGCCCATATAGAAGAAAGAAAGGCGAGAAGCCTGTGGTTGACTGCGTCGCGGTGTTGTACGCATAGGTCACAAATGGGAGAATGACATCCCAGTTTGATTGGTCGGAATTGACATACATGGCGAGCATGTCTCCTAGCGTTCGGTTAAAGCGCTCAGTTAGACCGTTGGTCTGCGGGTGGTAGGCTGTAGAGGTGCGGTGCACCGTGCGGCATGCCCGAAGGAGTTGTTGCACAACTTCGGATAAAAAGACACGCCCTCGATCACTTAGTAGTTCACGTGGTGCCCCATGACGCAGTACGAAGCGTCGCAAAACGAAATTGGCTACGTCACGTGCACCTGCCGTAGGTAGTGGAGCTGTTTCAGCATACCTTGTCAGATGGTCGACGGCGACAATGATCCATCGATTTCCAGTGGCAGTGTAAGGAAGGGGACCATACAGATCGATACCAATGCGGTCGAAAGGGCGCGCCGGACACGGTAGAGGCTGTAATAATCCGGGTGAATGGGCAGCTGTCTTTCGTCGTTGGCATAATGAACAAGACCGAATGTATTTTCGTACAAAAGTGTACATACCACGCCTGTAGTAACGCTGGCGGATCCGCTGATATGTTTTTAACACACCAGCGTGAGCATGTTGTGGGTCGGCATGGAAATACGCACAGACATCAGATCGCATGTGGTGTGGTATAACCAAAAGCCATTTACGACCATCCGCGTGGTAGTTTCTGCGGTATAGTTGCGCATCCCGTATCGCGAAATGTGTGGCTTGTCGGCGAAGAGCGCGTGGGTATGCAGACGTTGAAGAGTCAGAAAGAATGTTAAGGAGAGATGTTATCCATGGGTCTTTTCGCTGTTCAGACGACATGCTTGTGACGGAAATGGGAGCGATGGAGAAGTTGGTATCCGAATGCAGGTCTGCGGGGGATCTCACTGGTTATCGTGAGAGGGCGTCCGCATCAGAGTGTTTTCGTCCTGAGCGGTAGACGACAGGAATGTCGAATTCTTGTAGGCGAAGAGCCCAACGTCCAAGGCGACCTGAAGGATCTTTTAGCGACGCCAACCAACAAAGCGCGTGGTGATCGGTCACAACGTCGAAACTCTGTCCGTACAAGCAAGGACGAAACTTGCTTAACGCCCAAACGATTGCGAGGCATTCTTTTTCAGTTACGGAGTAGTTCATCTCCGCTTTTGTGAGTGCGCGGCTTGCGTATGCGACGACGTACTCCGGAATACCGGGCTTTCGTTGCGCGAGTACTGCTCCCAGACCAACGCCACTGGCGTCTGTGTGCACTTCAGTGGGGGCACTTGGGTCGTAATGGCGTAGAATTGGTGGGGACGTAAGTAGGCGGCGCAGTGTAAGGAAAGCTTCGTCGCATGCCGGGGACCAGTTAGAAAGATTAGCTGGACCGTTCAGTAGTTGTGTAAGTGGGGCTATTATTGTTGCAAAGTTGTGGACGAAACGACGAAAATACGAGCACAAGCCGATGAAGCTCCTAAGTTCTTTGAGTGAAGTCGGCTTCGGAAAGTCGGCTACGGCTCGAAGTTTGTCTGGGTCGGGGCAAATTCCATCCTTTGACACAACGTGACCAAGTATAGTAAGTTGGCGAGCCCCAAAGCGGCACTTCTTTAGGTTAAGTTGGAGGTTTGCCTTGGTAAGACACTGAAGAATGGTGCGCAGACGGTCGACGTGGGTAGGGAAATCAGGCGAAAATACGATAACATCATCGAGGTAACATAAGCATATCTGCCATTTAAGGCCGCGTAAAATGCTGTCCATCATTCGCTCAAACGTTGCAGGTGCATTGCACAGACCGAATGGCATAACCATGAATTCGTATAGGCCATCCGGCGTAACGAACGCTGTTTTGGGACGGTCACACTCTGCCATCGGGACCTGCCAGTAACCCGAACGTAAGTCCAGCGAAGAAAAGAATTCGGCACCTTGTAGGCAATCGATAGCATCGTCGATGCGGGGAAGAGGGTCTACGTCTTTCCGTGTAATTTTGTTCAGTCGCCGGTAGTCGACACAAAATCTAATCGAACCGTCTTTTTTCTTCACTAGCACAACAGGTGAAAACCAGGGGCTAGAAGATGGTTTGATGACGCCGCGTTGAAGCATATCATCCACCTGCTCTGCAATTACACTTCGTTCCTTAGGTGATACGCGGTAGGGGCGTTGCCGCAAAGGAGGGTGCGTTCCGGTGTAGATTGTGTGAGCGACGGTGTTAGTTTGACTGAGTGCCTTTTGAGGAAGGTCAAATGAATCTCGGAATTCATGCAGAAGGGCTATTAGCTGGTCCCGTTGATCCGAAGGAAGCTTGCTGTCGATGGAACGATTGAAGATATCCGAGGAGTAGTCATCCCGCGTAAAAAGAGGAGTAACCGCGTTCAGCTGAAGTTGCTGGCCAGGGTCGTGGGACTCAATAGGCACAATAACGTTGTCGTCAACAGGATGAACATAGCCCACACTCTAAGCCGAAATTCGGCAAAGTTGGACTAACTGCAGTCGTTAAACCAATGGACGAACGGTTCGTCCAACAGGGACCAAATGTGTGGCAATGCGTGTCTTGCGCAAACGCCCGGCAATGAAGGGACCAACGGGGAGGGCAACTGCGCCGCGATCGCCTCCTGTCGATGCTGCACTGCAATGCTCGGCGTGGTCGGCGATCATGAAAACAAGTTAAATAGGCTATACGCCACTGTGAAAGTGAAGCACTATGAAACGAATAGAAGATGTTATTAGAGGAAAGTAGTACAACACGCTGTCAGTGCACACAGCAAGTACCCTCGCGTTTCCACCATGCCGGCACGGGCGAGCCGAAGCCAAGTGAAAGTTTCCGCAAACACGGGCAATGCCGAGAACTCGCTTTAATGTGCTGAATAAGTTCGAACTACGGTGAACACAGACAATGCTAATAAAGGTAAGCTGTTCATCAGAGGTCGTGTACCCACACAGCGACCACAAGTTCAAAGCGATATATAGGAAAAGTAGGCTTCGTACGTCATCGGTATCAAGCGGGCTGCCGGTGTGAGTGCATTGCCGGCACAAGCAAAGGAAACGTCGCGTACAAGTTCACAAAAATAGCAGCTGAGGCAAACCTATGTCTTTCTAGCCATGCGACAATCGTTATCAAAAATCCAACGTGTAGGCGATCGCGGATACGACTAATCGTGCGGCCAGCGGTACACATGTTGTGCCTTACCAGCACGATGAAAGAACCGTGCCTGCGAACGGTCTCGTCGCTGTAAGTATACAGATATCTACATCACTCCGTAAGACACAGCGAACATAGGGCACTTGTCTATTGTTCATTTGTGACTATAAAATAACGACGACGAAAATTTCACGCGAGCCGCATGTTGCGATCGCCGGCGGTCGTTTAGCCGTACTCGTCGTAAGCCTAGCGACGCCGTCGGCAAGCCGACACGGTATGGCATCGGCGGGGCACCTGCGGCTGCTTCGCCGGCTTTGCCGCACAAGCGCCGCTGCTATGTTTGTGTTTGCGGACTCGTGCGCCAGCACTGCGAACGCTGGTTCGGCCGACATGATCGAATACCAGCTGATAATTCGTATTCTCGGGCTGGATGCATGGTGACGATTAGATGGATCCATATTAAAAGATCGATGCGCATCGGTGCTACGAATAAGCCCATGTAAATTTTCGCGTTACAGTGTCAATATTTCTTGTTTTCTTAAGCCGAGTAAAAGTCGCCCACTGGCACTAGATGGGAGGTCAAAATACTGTGCTATATATACCCGAGAGTCTGTTCTCTGTAGTACAGCGCGGGCAGTCAGTGTTTGCGGTGTTTTACTTTGAAATAATAGTGCGTATGTATGTGTGTGTGTTGCATGAATAACATACTATGATCTTCAGTGCTGATTAAATTGGAATAAACATAAAATATACTGCACAAACGCAGTGTCGCCATTTTTTGCCATTGGTCCAGACGGTTCAACTGTTAGTCACGCTGGAGCATTCTACTGGGGCCAACATTTAAACCAAGTGGAGTAAGTGCTTGGGGTAACAGTTGAGCCCATGCAGTTACTCCCGCAGTTAGTCCAAAATTGGTTCAAAATCTGTGGCAGCGCATTTAGACCCCTAAAGGACCAATGGCATACCCCACTTTAGTCTTTTTCGGCTTAGAGTGCAGTGTTTCAAGAGCTCTTAAGGTGAGAGGGCATGAGCTAGGATTGCAAACGACAATTCCGGAAGTATCTTGATGAGGTGGCAGAACGGCGTATGGCAGAGACGTACCGTGGCGGCGACTGAAAACGTCAGATGGGGAGAACACAACGGTAGAGCCGGACAATTCAGTGCGATTGACGGGGACAACGATGGCACTAAAAGGAGGAACATCAACGTCGGAAGCAACAAGAAGCTTGCCCAGGTGAGTGCGCTCATTGTCAGTAGATGGCGCATCTGAAAACACAGATAATTCTACCTGCGCGCGAGCGCAGTCAATTACGGCGTGGTGCCGTGACAAAAAATCCCATCCTAGTATCACGTCGTGGGCACAAGTGGTCAACACGAGAAACTCGATGTGGTACAGGACGTCCTGAATGATTACTCTCGCTGTACATGCTCCGACTGGTCGAATAGGTTGCGAGCTCGCGGTATTCAGCAATACGTCGGAAGGCGGCGTCGTTACTTTTCGTATCGAACGGCAGAGTTTTTGACTTATCACAGATACGGCGGTACCCGTGTCAACAAGCGCAAGAGTTCGTAGACCTTCAACAAACAGTTCCAGAACGTTTGTGGGGGACGGGCGAGGACTTCTACAATGCGACGATTTCGCAGCTCGTGCCTCCGGAGCTGCGGCAGTCAGTTTTCCGTCTCTGCGGAGTTCGGTCGGCGACGCAGCGGGGACGGAGAACGGTAGCGGCGTGGTGAGGATGGGCGACGGGGACCGAATGGCCGGTAGTCGGCAGCAGGGTGGTGGTCTATTTCGGATGGGGACGGATCGCTTTGCACTGATTGTCGGTCATATTGACGGGGAATTTCTCGTTGCGCGTTGTACGGGGCCGGGAAAGAGTCGTCAGAGTACCTTGGAGCAGCAGCCGAGCCCGTTGCGAAGCGCCGGCGACAGAAGCGCGCCACGTGACCTGGATATCCGCATGCATAACAGATCGGACGATTGTCAACTGTGCGCCAAGGGTTTCCGTGATAGCGCTGTTGTGTTGCTGGAACTGGCGTCTTTGGTACTCGTAGAGGCTGGGGAGTCGGCCGAAGTGGAGGTCGTGGTGGAGTAGCAGCAACAGCAGCGCAAGTCAATGGCGCGGTGACAGGTGTTGTCTGAGAGACGGGCGGCAGTGCCTCAGATACCTGCGCCTGTATTACCTGTCTGATGGCGGGCGCGAGACGCTCAGGAGAGGGTTCCGTTGCCGGTTGATACGACAGACACGAAAGTTGTCGGGCCACCTCCTCGCGCACATATCGTTTGATTTCCGACATGATTGTGTTGTTGTCTCCACCTAGGGTCAATGCCGCGAGAGTTCCGTCGGTAGTCGCTGGCCGCCGTGTCATGACCCGCTGCTTGCGCAATTCCTCGAAGCTCTGGCAAAGAGTGGCGAGTTCAGACACGGTACGGGGGCCCTTGGCCAGCAGCATCTGGAAGGCGTCGTCGTCTATCCCCTTCAAGATGTGCTTGATCTTGTCTGCCTCGATCATTGAAGGGTCAAGGCGCTTGCACAAGTCGAGCACATCCTCGATGTAGCTTGTGAAGCCTTCCCCCTGAAGCTGTGCGCGTCCCCGTAGGCGCTGTTCGGCACGGAGCTTGCGTACCTCGGGGCGACCGAACACATCGGTGATGCGTAGCTTAAAGGCACCCCAAGTGGCGAATTCCGACTGGTGGTTGTTAAACCAGAGACTCGCCACTTCTTTCAGGTAGAAGGGTACATATTGAAGCTTCGAAGGGTCGTCCCACTTGTTGCTTGCGCCTACCTTTTCAAATGTCGACAGCCAATCTTCGACGTCTTGCTCATCGGTACCGTCGAAAAAAGGTGGATCGCGCACGCGTAGCGAAGTGGGCACGATGACCATCGGAGGCTGGGTCGTACCTTGCTGGGTGGTTTCTTCAGCCATTTCTGTGATGGCAGGTAGTTTCCTGTTGCGGAGTTCCAGGTTGAAGTACCCAGCACCTCCACCACTCTGGAACGGGGTTTATTGGCA
This sequence comes from Rhipicephalus annulatus, assembly GCA_013436015.1. Taxonomy (NCBI): domain Eukaryota; kingdom Metazoa; phylum Arthropoda; class Arachnida; order Ixodida; family Ixodidae; genus Rhipicephalus; species Rhipicephalus annulatus. The sequence continues at coordinate 91,702 of WOVY01010760.1, forward strand.
CAAGTTGCACTTGAACGGTAGGTCTATTGATGCGGAAAGCGGGCGGCAGCAACGGACTCAGGAATCACAGCAATCGGGCAAAACGCTCGCGCTTGGCTCCTCCTGCTAAAGGCGTGACCCACTGCGGCACATATTCTTCTTCCTCTCTACAATATATATATATATATATATATATATATTGATACTGTCTCAAGTGTGCATCAGTCCGACGAAGGCCAGTTCCGCGGTCAAACCTACAGTATTCTTTTCGGACCGATTTTTCCTAGGTGCTTCATTTGTTCTTTTTTGCATCCGGGTCCTGTGTGAGTTTTGCCATTCTCCAGTTACCATGGATCGAGGTAACAGCATGAGGACAAAATATTTCTGCAGGTATTCTTCAACCCAAAGTTCTACGATCATATTGGGTAACAGTGAAGTGAAATACTTCTTCAACCGTGTTGACCCTAGCCGCAGCACTGCTGCAGCTTTTGTGTGGCAGTTTGGAGCCCGCATAACTGATGCGCGCGTCCTCTCAGATTTTGTGCCATCTTATACTACAACAATCATCCTCAAAGTGGGTGGCAATGACTTGACTTCTTCTACCGGACGTGCTGTCTCACAAAACTACCGTGACCACATCATAGCCAAGACACGACCAGGATTCAGTCGTGTGTACGCCAGCTTAATCCTGCAGAGGGCCACAAACGGTCACTACGGCACGTAAAATGATGGCCGTGTTCGACACTGCAATCGCAAACCCTGCACTCTCAATAGCCTATATTGCAAAGCTTCTGCTAACCTTCAAGGTTCGTGCACTTCATCGACCACGGATTTAAATGGTTGAAACTCGCTCGCGTTCTCGCGGCTGATTGCATACATCCCAGATTATAGGATGTCACGATAATGGCTACCCATCTTCAGAGTGAATGTTCTCTCGGTAGTCAGCAAGCTAGCCTCGCAGTGCCTGAATTTTTTTTAATTCTCTGCCATAAGTTCTTCCGTACCGCAACCGTCGCCACCAGATCCGGTTCCACCCGGAACTATACTTTCATCAAACCAACTGTCACGAGGCTAGTCAACCCACAAGCTCTCGTGTAGGTTCTTGTGCATACAAACCGATGAGAAAACCCACATCGGTAAAGAGAACACGAGACTGTTTATGCACACAAGAAAAACAACTAAATATATTTTCAATAAACTAGATAAAGAGAAAGGAATAAGAGGAAAAACAAACAAGGCACACAAATTTGAGGAGAAGTTAACCTAATGACCGCGAAATGCTAAGGATGCGTAAGTTCCGCAATAGCAAAAGCGACTGTAACAATCGGTCGCGGCACTCTTGTAGACGGCGAGGGTCGATGCGATGGGGTGCAGGCAAGGTAGATCAGAGGTCCAAGCGTTGCTCGTGGTTGAAGGTAACTCCGGGCGCACCAAGGTCAGTGACCTCTCAGCGTTCGTCCTCCGACGATGGGACGTAGCCCTGGAAACGGGACGAGCCTGGCCAAAGCCAGATGGTGAGAAGCCTGGCCAACGCCAAACGACGAGCGGCCTGGCCAACGCCAGACGACGAGCGTCCTGGCCAACGCCAGACGATAGATGATGCTCGGGTGCCCGACCAGGTGGGAGCCCGCAGCAGCCTTGCCTCAGGAACTCGGCCGCCACCCCCGCGTCCTGGTAGCCTGCTTGCCTCCGTCGCGTCCCGGCCACGTCTGCCCGTTCTTCGTTCGGGCTTCTTCCAAACCAGCGTGGGGCCTCTCATTGGTCCGAACTTCACGTGCCTCGTCTGCCTATCGTCTTTCTCACCGAATACATCGCGAAAGCGCGCGTCCACACCATCGGTCGTCGTCGTCTTTTTTCCTATGCCGGTGCACTCGCGCACATTTTAAACCAAACACTGGTTGCACTCGCGCACTTCACGAAGCGCGCACTTCACTTATCACAACGTGCCCCTTTTTCGAAAAGTTTTTTCCCAACGGAAAAAACTGCCGGATGCGTGTTTCACCACACAGGATACGTTCTTGGAGTTCGCATGAACACATGCACACTGGTATCACTGCAACAAGTCTTAAGGAGCACACTTACAGAAAAAAAAAATCCACATATGGTAAACAATGTTCCGATGGTTGGTTGAAATGCTTTGCCTCCCATCTTTAGCAACACCTGAATTCGTATCTATGGCCGTAACCTGCTCATGAAGTCGGCACCTGCGTTTTCAGAACCTTTGATATGTTGAATATGAAAGGTGTACTCTTGTAGTACTAGACTCCACCTTAGCAACCTACTGTTCAGGTGTTTTGCCTTCACTAAGTATTGTAGCGGTTGATGATCTGTCTTTACGATAAACTGTACTCCGTACAAAAAATATGAAATTTTTCTACCGCCCATACTAGCGCTAAGCATTCTCGTTCGATAGTCGAGTAATTCTGTTCTCGAGGCAACAGCTGGTGGCTGGCATACGACACTGGGTGCAACAGCCCCTCGTGTTCTTGCATAAGGACTGCGCCGATGCATGTTTCGGATGCGTCTGTACGGAGTATGAACACACGTTTTGGGTCTAGTGCCTTCACGATCGGCCCAGAAGCAAGGGCTTGCTTCAGCGTTTGAAATGCTCCTTCTGTTTCAGGAGTCCAACAAATCTTGTTTTTCTCCATTTTTCTGGTTAGCTGAGTTAAAGGCTGTGCTTTCTCCGCATATCGAGGTATTAAATCCCGGTAATACCCAGCTAGTCCCAGAAAAAAATCCGAGTTGCTTCTCGGTGTCAGGTAGAGGTGCACTGACTATCTTCAAAACCGTAGTTTCCACAGGTTGAATAGTCCCGCCTCCTAGACGATGTCCCAAGAAGACTATCGACTCCACAGCAATTTCGCACTTCTGAGGCTTGATGGTTAAGTCAGACTCCCGTACTTTCTGCAACAAGCGTTGCAAGGTGTCTATGTGCTCTTCCCAGGTGTTCGTGGCTATGAGAACGTCATAGATGTAGTGGACTACATTTTCAAGGCCCTGTAGGAGTGTTCTCATTAGTCTCATTAGACGCGTAAACACTGCAGAAGCTGTATTTATGCCAAACGGCATGCATATAAATTGGAAATGACCGGATTGCGTTGAGAATGCCGTTACTGGCCTCGATGTCCTGTCCAGTGGGACTTGCCAATAACCTTTTGTGAGATCAAACTTTGAGAAGTATCTCTTTGTGCCCACCTCTGTAAGCATTAGGTCGGTCCTAGGTATGGGTTCAGCGTCGGAAACCAGTATCTCGTTGATGCGACGGAAGTCGACGCATGTGCGATAGGTGTTATCCGGCTTCTTAATAAGTACCAAGGGCGAATTGTAGGGCGAATGGGATCGCTCAATCACAACCAGTCTTAACATGTCCTGAACTTCTTGTTCTACTACTTCCTTCATGGCCAACGGCAAAGGATACTGCGGTGTGTTGATCAGTTCAGAGGTCGTCAATTGAAGTCGGCATTCCAACAGATTTGTCTTTCCCGGTATCTCAGAGAATACATCTTGGTAGGTCGTTAGAATATTCCGAAGTTCTGTATGTTTGTCTTCTTCTAAGCTACTGCCGATCGGAATCGCTTCTACACCCACAGTCGGCTTAACTGTGCAAGCTGGTAGAGGGGTATCTGTCTCCTCCTCTTTCATAACCACAAAAGATGCTGTTTGCGGAATTGTGTCTGGTTGCCGGTCTTCATATCGTTTTAACATATTAATAGGGAAAAGTTTGGCGTCATGTCCCAAGTCCAGCCAATAGTCGTAGTCGCCCTTTTTCCCAATGACCGGAAACGGCCCTTTCCATTCCATCAACAACTTATTCGCTGTTGTAGGAAGCAAAATAAGAGCTCGGTCTCCAACTTTCAGCTGACGGCTCTTGCTCTTCCGATCATAGTGATATTTTTGAGTCGTTTTCGCTCGTATCAGGTTCTCATGGGCAAGTTTTAGCGTTCTTTCCAGACGATCCTGGAGATTGAGGACATATCCGTAGGTCGTTTTCACCTCCTCTTCGATCTTTTCTCCAGTCCACAGCTCCTTTAACAAGTTGAGTGGTCCTCGGACGTATCTCCCGTAAATGAGTTCGAAAGGAGAGAACCCCATGCTGGCCTGAGGAACTTCTCGATATGCAAATAGAAGTGGTGCAAGCAATCGATCCCATGATTTTGGATCCTCTTGGCATAGCTTGCGCAGCATTTATTTCAAAGTCCCATTAAATCGCTCTACCAAAACATTGCACATGGGATGATAGGGCGTCGAACTCAGATGTTTGATTGCCAACAGATCGTTCACTTCTCTCATCAGGTCCGACGTGAAGCACGAGGCCTGATCGCACAGGATTTGGCGGGGAAATCTAACGCGGGAAAACATTTCAACCAACCCGTCTGTCACAGTCGCGGAGTCAATCGCCAACAAAGCAATGGCTTCAGGATAGCGCGTAGCGAAATCGACCATGGTCAGTATGTATCTGTTGCCCCTATTTGAGACCGGCTTTAAGGGTCCAATAATGTCCACGGCCACGCGCTCAAAAGGAGTGTCAATCAGGGGCATTTTCCCAAGAGGAGCCTTTCCTACTTTGTGCTTTGGATACATTCTTTGGCACGTGTCACAGGACCGCACGTATCTTTTAATCTTTTCCTGGACCCCTGGCCAATAGATTGAACCTAACACCCGATCAATCGTTCTTGTTACTCCTTGATGCCCGGACATCAAACTCTCATGGGCCATCTTCAACACTTGACTTCGCAGCTTGAGAGGAACTACGACCTGCTGTATCAATTTGCCAGAGGATAGTCGGTAATTTCGATACAACAATGACTTCTCCATGACAAAGGAATACTGGGTCGATCCTCTGCCATAAAAAACCTGCCCTACTTTGTCCCTGCAAGCTTCCAGGGTCTTGTCTTCTGCTTGGGCCCTCTCGAGCTCCCTCCTGTTCATCTTCAAACTTCTGGCGCTAACTGCAGCTGAATCCGGCCGGACGCTTGTGCTCTTCATACTACCAAGTGATGTCTTTAAACGATGGTCTTCTTTCTTCTTATACAAGGTCTCGGCTACGCCGTTCGGAGTGAAGTTCATTTCAGCCAGTTTTTATTTCCATTTCTTGTCAGGGTCATCAGCAGCACGAGATCCTGGCACATTGCCAACGATGATGTCATATAGCGGGAAGAACATGCATTTCACGATACACGTGCCTGAAAAATATGGCAAAAAAATCTCCACCTTCGCCTCTGGTACCGTGATCCGGCTCCCGTCTGCTAAGAACAAGGCCGTCGTGGTTCCTGTCAGTGCTTCATCTGGCACCAAAGAACGCCGAACCACCATTGTATTGCTTCCTGTATCCCGTAGGACGGAAGCCGCTTGGCCGAATATAATGCCCTGCAGCACTGGCATCGGATGTTTTTCCGACTTTGGCTGCGTATTTACCGCGCTGGTCATATTCTCCTCCTGCTTGTCCGCAGGTATATCATTCACTACTTCTGCCTTTTCCTCTGGCGACAAGATACAAGAAGTCCTCTTAGTGACGTTCTGCTTTCTGGTACATACATTAATATCATGCCCCGTTTTGCGACAGTAGTCACAGTATGGTCTTGTCCGAGCACGACATTCTGCTGCCCTGTGACCTGTTTTATCACAGACAAAACATCAAGTGAGAGACTTCCCCGCTGTACTTCCGCATTTTCCTGCGGCGCCGTTCTCCGTTTTGTCGCAAAAAACCAACAAATTTGACTGTCGTTGGACCTCTAGAAAATTGTCCACAGCCTCGGCCATTTCATCTAGCTTACGACATTTTTCCTCACGTAGGAAAAGCGCCACGCGGTTATGGCATTGATTGATAAACTGTTCAGCTACTATGAGATCTCGAACAGACGAATATTCTTTTGCTGTCTTGGACATCTCCACCCATCTATCGAAAAAACTTGCCAACCGGGTTGCATACTGCTTGCCTGTTTCTCCATCTTGAGGTCTGCTATGCCGGAACTTCTCCCGGTAGCCCTCCGCCGTGAAACGAAAACGCTGCAGTAATGCTAGCTTGGCTTTCTCGTAGTCAAGTGCCTCTTCTGGAGACAAGCGACCAAATACTTTGAGAGCTTCTCCGCTCAGACACAGACTCAGTGCCGTGGCCCACTTATCCTTAGGCCATTCCTGACCGGTGGCCACATTCTCAAATCTCTTGAGATAAGCATCAAGGTCATCCCGGTTTTCATTAAATCCGGGTATGAAATTGTACGGGTTAACGTTACACGGTTCTCGCACCTGTCGGCCATGGTCCGACGCCGCGGATCCCCTGGCCCCTTCCACCTGAGCAAGTTGAAGACGCAGTTGAATCGTCTTCTGGCATTCGGCCTCAAGTTTTCGTTCCAACTCCGCCTGTTCCATCCTCTCCTTTCTTGCCTCTCGCTCAGCTGCCCTTTCTTCGCGAGCTCGTGCCTCACGCTCATCAAGCCATGCCTTCAACTCATCGCCCTCTAGCCCCATGCGTATCGCTAACGCCGTTAAATCAGACGTAGTCATTTTCTCTCCTTCTGTAAAAACCTTAATTGCATAAACAATCTCGTCCTGTCGCGGACGCCAATTGTCACGAGGCTAGTCAACCCACAAGCTCTCGTGTAGGTTCTTGTGCATACAAATCGATGAGAAAACCCACATATGTAAAGAGAACACGAGACTGTTTATGCACACAAGAAAAACAACTAAATATATTTTCAATAAACTAGATAAAGAGAAAGGAATAAGAGAAAAAACAAACAAAGCACACAAATTCGAGGAGAAGTTAACCTAATGACCGCGAAATGCTAAGGATGCGTAAGTTCCGCAATAGCAAAAGCGACTGTCACCGTTCGGTCGCGGCACTCTTGTAGACGGCGAGGGTCGATGTGATGGGGTACAGACAAGGTAGATCAGAGGTCCAAGCGTTGCTCGCGGTTGAAGGTAACTCCGGGCGCACCAAGGTCAGTGACCTCTCAGCGTTCGTCCTCCGACGCTGGGACGTAGCCCTGGAAACGGGACGAGCCTGGCCAAAGCCAGATGGTGAGAAGCCTGGCCAACGCCAAACGACGAGCGGCCTGGCCAACGCCAGACGACGAGCGGCCTGGCCAACGCCAGACGATAGATGATGCTCGGGTGCCCGACCAGGTGGGAGCCCGCAGCAGCCTTGCCTCAAGAACTCGGCCGCCACCCCCGCGCCCTGGTAGCCTGCTTGCCTCCGTCGCGTCCCGGCCACGTCTGCCCAATTCTTCGTTCGGGCTTCTTCCAAACCAGCGTGGGGGCCTCTCATTGGTCCGAACTTCACGCGCCTCGTCTGCCCATCGTCTTTCTCACCGAATACATCGCGAAAGCGCGCGTCCACATCATCGGTCGTCGTCGTCTTCTTTCCTATGCCGGCGCACTCGCGCACATTTTAAACCGAACACTGGTTGCACTCGCGCACTTCACAAAACGTGCACTTCACTTATCACACCAACCAACCCACCAGTGAAACCTCCCTGCTTCCGTGCAATGTACAACGGACTTGAACCTGTCCGTGTAGCAGGTGGTTCCTGCTACCATGTTCTCAACCAGCTGGCCTACATCTCAACCAGACAACCTGCACAATCAGTGCTCACTAGGAACCAGACTACAACTTAAACAACCCCAACTAGACACGCAAATCACCTCGTAGGCCAGTCCCCGAACAACTCGGCGTCAGAAAATCAAAAGCACAAATGGACTGTAGGTAAGCCTTCTGCCGAAAAGGCCACTACCTCCAGGGTGTTCTTAAAGTTTAGAAAAAACAGTGGAAAAGACGCATCCGAAACGAACTGCACACTACAATCCTCAGTGCACACTTGCAGCTCGTGTTGCATACAGGGACGCAAGTTTTTCTGTAAAAGCAGCCACGATTCTTTTATCTGCTAAATACATCACTCAATGACATAAAATCTTTACAAAGGCCTTTTTGGATCTTACCTGGTTAGTTCAGAATCATTAAAACCATGCTTGAATATATTCTCTAAACACGGAATGACAGCTGTTCCCGAGTGGTGATCTCAGTTCGCATCAAATTGCCAAATTAGAAAAATATAAAGTGAAGAAGCTAAGTGAGATTTATGACCAAAAGTGTAAAACATTGATCCATGATGGCGGGGACCGGTCAAAATTTTCAACAACGCTGGTCCAAACAAACCGTTTCCTGAGAATGGCGCCCCACCATCCACCAACGTAGTGAATCTTTCGCATGTTAATTAAGGATGAACTGCTCGTCTTGTCATAGGCCTCATCTTCTTTCCTGCAAAAGGTAGTTATGGTGATTTTTAATTAGCTAAAGATTTAGAATTTTTTCACATAACATGCGCGTACGAGAATATTTTCGCAATCTGTCCACTAGCGACAAGCAACCTGTTATATACAGCAACTACCGTTAGACTCCTCCTGCCAAACGTGACAAATATGTAGACATATATAGTGAAGCTGTCTAACGCAATATCCTCAAAACCTACAAAAAGCAAAAGTCATTTAAATGTAATATTTATTTTAAGGGAAGGAAAACTATTGCGTCACTAGCTAAACGCAGCGATATCACAATAAACCCAGTCGACCAAGGTGGTGCCGTTGTAATTATGAACAATAGATTATGTGAGCGAAGCTCATTCACACCTTTACCATGCAATTCTTTATAAGCACCTACACTATGATTTCACTGGCGCCGCTACTGCGGTGAGGTGGCTAAGGTACTCGGCTGCTGACCCGCAAGCCGTAGGATTGAATTCCGGCTGAGGCGGCTGCATTTTCGAGGGAGGCGAAAATGCTGTATCCCCGTGTGCTCAGATTTGGGTGCACGCTAAAGATTCCCAGATGATTGATATTTTTGGAGCCCTTTACTACAGCGTCTCTCATATTCATATGGTAGTTTCGGGACGTTAAAGCCAATATATCGTCGAGTATGATCCCGTTGAAGGGTTTAAAGAAATTGTACAAGATACTATCAATAATCAACTAAAAGCAAATGAACTAGGCGATAAGGCAGTACATTTCCTCAACACGCTCAGTCCATCCCTGGCATGTTCTATTTGCTGCCTAAAATACAAAAAGAAAACTGTCCAGGATGCCTCATTGTTTCAGGGACAGGCACTGTTACGGGAATAATTTCACGCTACATTGATGCATTACTGTGTAGTCTCCCGTGCAAATTCGCGTCCTATCTCAATGACGCCAACTATTTTTTGATGGACTTTCATGACCTCGCGATACCAGATAATTCTCTGCTGGTGACTTCAGACGTGGCTCCACTATATACCAATATACCACATAGGGATTGCATCCAAACAGTAGTTCAAGCCTATGAAGAATCATGGGAAGAAAAACCCATTGGAAGTCACATATTAGCTACCTTAGTCAAATATTCTTACAGCTTACCAATTTTAAATTTTATGCCTCTTGTTACCTTCAAGTAAGCGGAACATCAATGGGCACTCGAATTACCTAATTACGCTAGCATCTTTATGTCCGTTCTCGAAGGTTACTTCATTCGAAATATGACGTCAACCCCTGTTTATTATAAGTAATTTATAAATGTCTTTTTTACTTATCTGGCCCCATGTTGAAATGAACCTCTATATTTTATAGCCAATTTTAACACTATTCAGCATACTATTTTTTTTCTTATGAATACTGTCATTGTACCGTTAACTTTCTTGGCATCACAGTTTTCATATCTCACAACAAGCTAACCACTACAGATGCTTTACAGCAAAACGATCAACACCCAGCGTTACGTTCACATTAAAAGTTCGCATGTAAAACATTGAAAAAGCAGTATACCTTATAGTAAGGCAATCCGATTTCAAAGACCTTGCTCAGAACAGTCAGACTTATGAAAACTGTAAACTGTGTGAAGCTTTATTCAAGCAGGAATAACTACCCCGCATTGTTTTGGAAGGCGTTAAAACAGCCTCTGGAATGAATTGTAAGAATTCATTCCGCACTAAAAAGCAATCGTCAGTTCAGGCACAAAGTAATCAGGTCCTCACACACTTAGCATTTGTGCCAAATGATTCTTATATTCTTTAAAAGCATTTCAACGTACTCGCACTAAGCGCTAAGCTGAAAGCAATCTTTCCGCTGCCACCTCGGGTAGTCTTCAGACAGTCTCGCAATATGCATGACATCCTAGCTATATCTAAAGCATCATTTCCCGTTAGTGTCGCTAAAAGCACTGCTTTCTATTTATTCTGTAAGAGTAATGATAGTTTCACGTGTGATACAATAGCATCTACTTCCTTGAATGTTCTGTCTGAATATTACCGCACATTATAGAAACCGAAACAACCTTCATATACCCATTTACCTACCTGATGTGTAATGCGGCCAGTATTCCTAACCTTCCGATATAAAAACACGTGCGAATTCCGGGTCATTCATTTGGTAATATTACAACTGCAATCGTTCACCTGGTTGTCGTTCTGACCAGAAAATAGAGTTTTGAGAACCATATTTATTTCATAAATTTAAAGCTGGTACTCTGGTAACAATGGAAGAGCTGGCAAACTTTTGTTTCTATGCACTTACTTGCTCTTGACCTTTACTGCTATTGTCACTGCTACGATCTCACGTAGATAGGTTAGTTTCCTGTTTCATTTCACTTTGATTGTTGGATCATGACAAGATGTAGCGCATGCGCTGATGTTCATGGATAATGTGTTCACAATTGAACGCAAGAATAATGTTTGTGCCCGTGACAGATGTATTACGGCTTCATTCTTTTTCTCCGTATTCTTGTATCAATGCGCATGCGCAAATTCTCTTTTTTGTCTTATCACGTGGATAGCAATTGCTTTACAACGTGTTTGTATTAGAAAGGGCTTGTCAGCGAGTAACAGCGCTTTACTACGTTATAATTATCCTTGATTACTGTCGCCTGTCACTTGTGCGCTTTGTTCCGACGAAGGCCGGTCCCGCGGTCGAAACGTCAGTGTTTTCAAGACAAATATTTTCTAAGTGATATATATATATATATATATATATATATATATATATATTGTAGTGAAAAAGATGAATACTACTTGAGGATGCAGAGGGTACTTGTCAAGTTGTCAAGCCGAGAAGAAGATGACGTTTGGTTGTCTCAGCGCTTAGGCTGGATCCACCATTACGACGCCAGTTGTCAAAAACTGATAGCTGTTGGATAAGGAACTGCTGATTCTAAACGTTTTGTTTTAATGGGTGGAGGTGAGGGGTAATTTGATAATCCTGGAACTTCGCAACCGCACGTTGCCTCCCGTTACTACGATGTCCACAGACAAAGACCAGCAGGCCACCGCCTCGTCTCCGAATGCTCCAACTCCTATTTGTCCCGTCCCCGCTGAGCTACGTGATTTACCTACCTTCATAGGGATTAACGACAAGGACGTAGAAGACTGGCTTGACGAATACGAGCGGCTGAGCAAGCACAACAAACGGGATGATGCGCACAAGCTCACCGTCGTCCAGGTTTATTTAATTGACGTCGCCAGTCTATGGTACCACAACCATGAGAGGGACCTTGCCACCTCATAAGCCTTCAGAATTGCGTTCGTAGATTTGTTTGGCCGCTCAGCACTTCGGAAGCTACGTGCTTAACAACGCTTGCACACTCGAGCCCAGAAAAATGGCGAAGACTACTCTAGCTACATCGAAGATGTGATCGACCTTTGCCGGCGTGTCCACCCGGCTATGACGGAAGCCGAGAAGATCAAGCACATATTGAAAGTTGTGACTGACGGCACTTTTCAGATGCTCATCGCCAAGAACCCCCAAACCGTAGCAGACGTAATCCAACTTTGTCAAAGTTACGACAAGCTTTGGAAACGGCGTGAGTTCACTCGTTGCACCAGTGTGTCATGTTATACGATTTCCGCTTTAACGACGCCTGGCACTTCGGTTCACCATACTTCCTTGCTCCTTGAGATCAAGCAGTTTGTACGGCAAGAGGTCACACACCAGCTGTTCATTGTGCCATATACCTTTGAAGGGGCACCATGTAGTTTGCCTACACCGACGCAGGGAGTCGTTCGAGTGCAAGTATCGGAGTGCAAGTACCCGCAGCCAATGTACCAGCTGTGACTGCTCCGCTGACACATGCCGAAGCATTGACGACACCACGACATTTGCTTGTCGCAAACAACTACATCCCCGCACGCCCAATGCCACACCAACTGAGCCTGTGCACCCGGCTGCCCGTTCGTTCTCCCGACCAACACCATAATTTTGGAACCCAGGGCGCTCTCCGGACAACCGCCCCATATGATTGATCTGTGGTTTTGCTGGTCGCATAGCATGGTTTTGCCGACGGCATGAGTTTCTCATGCGTAACGACATACGGTCTCACACTTATGACTTTCCACTGAGACTTCGTACTGCCTCTGGCTTGACTGCCGCCTCGGATAATTTAACAGCTCGCCACAACTTCAACAGACGGCGGTCACCTTCCCCTCATGCCGTTCTCCTTTCTCTATGAGAAGACACTCTCCCCCAACCCTGAGGAAAACTAAACACCGCAGTTCCGGAGGCAAGAGCTGCGCAACTTTCGAACTCTACAAGACCTCAATTTTCACCGTCTAATATTGTCGCTGTCTCCGTCGAAGGTGTACCGGTTTTAGGCCTGGTCGACACTGGTGCCGCACTGTCTGTATGAATAAGCAACTTTGCCGTCGACTGAAAAAAAGTAACGCCGCCTCTTCACGACTTTGTTTTGAAGCACTGCAAGTCACCAACCAAATCGCGCTTTTGTTGCTTGCATGGCACGCGTTGTTATTGCTGATGTAATTTATGCCGTAGAGCTTGTGGTGCTGCCGAAGTGTTCCCACGACATAATAATTGGTTGGGACTTCCTCTCCACTCATCGCGCTTTCATTGATTGTGCCCGTGCTGAAGTCGAGCTCTCGCCGTTATGTCACTCTGCTGCCATTGACTAGCCACTTTCACTTGCAAAAGTTTTGTTGTCGCCGACACATTGACACCTCTTTTCTCATCTGCACTAGTACCAATTTCCTGTGACGTCTCCTCTCGCTCGACTGTTGTTTTTACGCCGCCTGAAACCGCTGTCTACCGCAAGTGTTTGTTTATTCCTTTTGCTGTTCTCACCTTTCAGGAGGGATCGATTGCCTTTATGCTTCTAATTCGTTCCGAACGTTTTCTGTTTTATTACGCGTAGAGTGCCTAGGCCTTGCTGGTGATGTTGATTCCTTGTGCCCACAGGTGGTACCTGATCACTCTACTTTGATTCATATCAGCGCCATCAATTGCTCCGCATTACAGTCTGACCAATCATTCACCGATGCACTTTCTCGCTGCATTGACCAAACCCTTACGGCGGCCCAGCAGCGTGAGGAAATCATTACCCTTTTTCAAGCGCTTTCACACAAGCTTCTACCACAAGCAACCAACTTTGCATCGTGCCTCACCTATATCTTACCAAATCGACAGGGGCATTCACTGGCAATTACGTCAGTGTCCACATCACGTGTCGGCGCCTGGGCGTCGTATAATCGCCAAAGAACTTGATGACATGCTGAAACGTGGCGTTATTGAGCCCTATATTAGCCCGTGGGCCTGTCCAGATGTCCTTGTAAAGAAAAAGGATGGCACAATAGGGTTTCGCGTCGACTACTGTCAGTTGAATAAAATCACCGCTAAGACGTTTACCCGCTGCCTCGCATCAACGACGCCCTCGACTGCCTACAAGGAGCTCACTTCTTCTCGTCGCTAGACCTTCGCATCGGTTATTCGCAGGTGCCGATGGCTGAGGCTGACCGCCCCAAAATAGCTTTCGTCACCCCTGCTGGCTTATATCAGTTTAACATGATGCCGTTCGGGTTATGCATTGCGCCTGCAACATTTGAGCGCATGATCGACGACATACTCCATGACCCCAAATGGCAGGCATGCCTGTGCTACTTAGACGACATCTCAGTATTTCAATGCAACTTTTCAACACATCTCCAGCGCCTCGAAACAGCGCTCACTTGCCTTAGCACTGCCGTTCTTCAGCTCAACCTAAAGAAATGCTGATTTGGCGCTTAGCAACTTGTAATTTTTGGCCATGTCGTCTCTAAAGATGGTGCGGATCTTGCGGATCCGACTAAACTGCGCGCCATTACCGAGTTCCAGTAGCTGAAGACGTTGAAAGAATTTCGCAGCTTCCTCGGGCTATGCTCGCATTTTCGTCATTTTATTCCTGCCTGATGTCACCATTGGCTGAACTACTACGCGACAACCATGACCTTTCCGGGTGGTCACAAACTAGTGATGACGCATTCGCCACGCTCTGCCGCCTCCTTACATCATCTTCAATTCTGCGACACTTTGATTCACTTGCCCCGACTGAAGTCAACAAGGATGCTAGTGGTGTCGGTTTCGGGGCTGCGCTCGCCCAACACAAACCAGGATTTGTTGAATACGTCATCTCCTACGCCAGTCGTGCCCTCACCAAAGCAAACTCAACTATTTCATGACAGAAAAGGGGGTTTAATCATTGTACGGGCCATGGGCGAATTTCAAACCTATCTTTATGGGTGCCCATTTAGTGTGGTTACTGACCACCACGGCTTATGCTGGCTTTCCTCGTTGAAGGATCCCTCGGGCCGGTTCGCCCGTTGGGCAATTCACCTCGCAGAGTATCACATCCACGTTATTTATTGATCTAGACGTAGACATACTGACGCCGATACTCTGTCCCGATCACCCTTCCCATCCACTGACAAGTTGCTGCAATCACCTACCCACGACGTGTCTGCAGTTTGTGTCAGTGACGAGCGTGCCGAGCAACAGAAAGATACATGGGTTGCGTCGCTTCACAACTTGTTGAGTCAACCTCCTGCGCAACGCATTCCTAGAGACATGCGCCATCAAGTAGAGCACCTCGTTGTCCGAGATGGCTTATTATGCCAACGAAACTGTCTCTCCAAAGGGCGCTGACGGCTCCTGATTATTCTCAAACATCCCTGCTTCCATATATGCGCGTTAGCTCACACCGGCCAATATTGTGGGGATGCTTGAGTGTTGAAAACTTACGCCCACCTGGCAAACCGCTACTATTGGCGTTGAATGCATCGCTTCGTTCGTCGCTAGGTGCGGTCCTGCATCGTTTGCCAGCGCCGAAAAAATCCGATTCTCCGTTCTCTGCATCCACTACAACTATTACATTGTTGCCCGACCCTTTGACCGCATTGGTATTGACTTCTACGGACCTCTTCCACCAGCACCTTCTAGAAATCGTTGGATATTTGTCACCATCGATCATCTTAAGCGCTATGCAGAAAGGCCATCATTACAATCCGCATCGGCCAGTGACGTCAGTTCTTTCATATTACATCGCATTATTCTATACGTCATGATGCCTCGCGTGAGCTCCTCAGTGACTGAGGACGCGTTTTCTTGTCGGACGCAGTAAAATTTCTTCTTAAGAAATGCCACGTGATATATCAAACCACCACCGCGAACCATCCATAAACACTACTACAGAACAATTCAACAGGACATTAGGGGATATGCTGGCAAAGCATCTAGCTTCCGACCACACCAACAGGGACCGAATTCTTACTTTTGTGACGTATGCGCATAAAACTCCTGTACAGACAACCCCTGGATTCTCTCCATACTTCCTCCTTTTCGGAAACGAGCCTTTTTGTATGCTGGACACTATTCTTCCCCACCATCCTGTTGTTGCCGAGTCGACGATGGTGTCACAAGCAGCGAAAACACGGAAGAGTGTCGCCAGATTGCCCGCTCCCTCACTTGTGCTGATCAGCAACGCCAAAAACACCATCATGATACCTCGTTCCTTCTTCCATCTTATGCTCCTGATGACCTCGTCTGGCCTTGGATCCCTTCAAACAGCCCTGGTTTCTCAACAAAACCTCTCTCCATGTATCATGGCCCCTACCGTGTAGTCAAACGAACATCATCTGCAAATTACATCGTAGAGCCGCTTGCACGACCCTCTGATCGGAAACGGCATGGACGTGAGGCTGTTCAGTTCGACCGCATGAATCCCTGTTACGATCCCTCTATCCTCTCCTGCCCCTAAATCACCAGGATGGCTCTTTTATGGAGGGAAAGAAAAGGTAGTGAAGAATATGAATGCTACTTGAAAAAGCAGACGGTACAAGTCAAGCCGAGAACATGATGACGTTCGATTTTCTCAGCTCTTAGGCTGAATCCGCCATTATGACGCTAGTTGTCAAAAAGTGCTTGTTGTTGTATAAACAACTGCTGCTTCTAAAAGTCTCAATATATATATATATATATATATATATATATATATATATATATGTGTGTGTGTTCATTCTTTCTCAACACCTACTCTTCTACACTTCACGTCAACACCATCCTGTGAAAGTCAATCGCCCAGCGGAAAGCCTCATCTGCAATGATATAATCGATTTCCATACGTTCTTTGCAGAAATAAATGAAGCAAGGCGTATACACCCAGAGCTTTTGTCAATCCGCTTTCATTGAGGCAAGACACGCCGCGCTTTTATCCATGACAGATGAGCTGTTACGTCTCGGGGCTATCCCTGCACATGAGCAAGAAAGCAGCGCGATTAGCTACCGGACATGCAGGCGCCTCTGTTGAGTGCCAGCGCCGAAGCTGTAAGCTCTGAGGATAATGTTTTCTCGCTGTTCGATTCTCGTGTGAACGTCGTGGGTGCCTGTCGGTGGAAATAGACTATGATTCCGCCAAAATCTCAGTAAAACACAAAAGTTCAAGACAGCAAGGCAGGCGATAACGCAGGCACTGTATAGGTCCACAGTATTCCTTTGCTTTTTGTTTTTTGTTTGAACATAATGCAGGTTTTTCACGGCCCATGCTGGCGTGGAGACAAGAAAAAACGTTCTAAGCATCGAAGAGAAATTACATAACGGAATAACAAGAAAGAAGATACAATGTCAAAAAGCTCATAATTTAAATTGTACACACTGTATTGTGTTCATAAATGATTGAATTGTGTTACAGCACACAATATTGTTATTTAGTATATTCCAATGGTGGACAGCTGACAAAAAAACGAAATGTTTGTGAGCGTTAACACGCATGAAAGGTCTGTGGATAGTTTTTGAATGGTTCCGTCACGATAAGTGTTTGGGTGGGTCTAGCAGGTAATGAGATCGTGATATTCAGAGCTGACCATGATACAATTGGTAAAAAAATTTTAGTCGCGAGATTATTCTGCGTTACGCAAAAGGTTTTAAGTTTGCCCTTCCGAGAAAGCCTGCAGAACTGTATTGCCTCGAGAAGTCTGAGTATTCAGATCTAACTGGCAATTTTTGTATTCTTTCTATTTAATTATTGAGGTGCTTTTTATTTTGACTCCAGATGAGATTGACATACTCTAAACATGGTATAATTAGTGTTTTGTATGCATTAAGTTAAAGGTGTGGTGGTGCAGTGCGCAGTTTTCTCCTCAAGAAGGATAGCTTCCTCTCCGCTTTACGACATATGGCCAGAACATGTGGTTCCCCGTTCAGTGTCATAGAATTTGAAACAGCAAGCCGAATTTAGTAGATGAGCTACAAACCACAAGCAGAACATTCCAGTGCCGCTCAGGGAACTTTTTGTGCCGTCAGTATTTCGTGCCATTATGCAAATACTGCCATATCAAAGCAGCCCATTTGTATGTCCTTTTAAACTCAGTGCACAACACCGAAGCTAATATCTGTCCATGAACATGTTTCACTCTTTTGTGGTTCTGTTTCTCTCGAAATTTGTTGACAGATGAGGAAAAGCGTAATCGGCAACTTGGCCTCGGGATCATAAATAAAAAAATGCATTCTCAGCGCTCAGAGATATTCACAGCAGGCTTTGAACAAACGTTAACGGATTTACGTTCGTAATACTGCAGCAAGTCACTTCTCCAAATATTGTTTTCATTTAATAAATATGAAACTGTGCACACGTGAGAAATGCTATAATCGTCTGTTTAACCACTTAACTGCTAACTTTTTTAAAATTTCTGTTCAAAAATTGACTACTGTATATTGCTGAGTTCGATTCTTCTCGTCCTAAAAAGAAGCTAGTCAATGTTGAAAAAACATTTTCACCGCCTACTTAGCAAATTCAACGGACTAAAATCTATTTCTGACCAATAAATTTGAAATCAGCTCCATGTTGGTAATAAATTAAAAAAACCTATAAACAAAACAGTTACAGACGTTACATCTTTATTCACTTCTATAGGCTAAGCATACCTAGAGTATTTTACTCGGGAAGCTCCGGGGCTCTGCAGAAAATTTTCAAATGCAGATTAATGCAAAACTGCTTCACTGGCGGGCACTTGCAATGTTGGCGTCCGAGCTATCTTCATCATCACTGGGAGAGCCACTCATTCATTGTCATCGCTGTCCTCGATTCATCCTCACTCGAAAAAGATGACGAAAACATTTATCCCAATTTTCGTGTTCAAAGGCCAGTTATGCATGGGTCGTAGCTACTGCACGTAGTCTTTCTATGCAAAAACTGCGCTCCCGCCACAGAAGAAGAGTAAATTCTCGAGCAAATGCAGCCATCTATTGGATTACGCACAATGTAACACGTATATGCGCGCTTTTTCACCTGAATGCTAGAAGAAAGTACCCATTTCACTAGGACGAGTTCTACTCGTCCCAAAGCAGTTTGGTGACAGTTTGGGCAGGACGAGCTCTGTTCGTCCAAAGCAGTTATGGGGTTAACGGCTGATGATCTGGAACGTTCAGCTGTCGCAAGCTATTGTTCATTTGCTAGATGTCTGTATATTTCCGGAGCTCGTGTAGAGTTTACCTGCTTGCGGGTACTTGTCACACTACGGTGACAATTTCTTCCATACGGGGCGACTAGCTGAATGGCAAGCTCTCCCATTCATGAACGCTTATATATTGAGATCCCGTTTGTTCTTCAGAAAGCACGCATAAATTACCATCATAATTTTTCTATCACAAATTAAAAAGAAACCTGCTTTGCTGGTTGAGCAGGCCTAATAGTATTGTGACAACGGACTATAATCTGAAAGAAAATAGTGTATTATTTTTAGTGTTTACTTAGACTCGCTAATACACTCGCGGTACCCCATTTACTTGAATTTCGCGTAAAAGAAGTATATAACGAGCTTTCTATTTTAAAAACCTAGAAAGCGTTACTTTTTTCAATCATCAGGCTGCAGTCAACGTCAAAAGCGACACCGTGGTAATGTTTATTACGCGACCTTTGATGAATATTAGGTAATTTGCGTTTTTCTCATGGTAGTGCACATACGCTTCTTTCTTTAACACGTCGTTCTGGCCCGCGGCACATTTTTTGTCATTACTGTGAGCACAATGCAGTGCCGTAGGGATATGAAACTCTTTTTGCAAGACCGAAATGCTCCTATTTACATTTACTTACATATGGGTGAATGCTATGAACAGAAGAGATCGTTCCAAAGAGGGCAACCACATTCGCAAACAAAGAATCCAGAATCGCGGCTTATATAAGCTCATTGACTAGACACGCGCAAACGCCTTTCTCATCCTCTGTCAGCCACACAAAGGTCACCGTAGTATAACGTCACCTACAATGAACAAATAAGAACGCAAGAACCTTGGCGGCACGACTGCCGAAAACATTGACACGTGTGGAACATTCTGTCACGTTGTAGAAGTGGCCAGACTTGACCCTAAATATTTAAACACCCATTGTTACACAAACGAATGCAACGTAGGCGAATGTTCTTGCGACAGTCAGTCGGAAGCGATTCTCAGCACAATAGCTTTGTGTGGACTGGCCGAAGACACTATTAAAAAAGACTATTGGACTAGTTAATCAGTAGCTAAAATTCATGAAAAATTCTGCATTGTTAAAAGATGCAGAGAATATGCATCTGTATTCTTTGAGTTCGGGCCGCATCAGTCGAAGGAGACAAGCACAAAACACAAAAAGCAAGTACGAATTTCACCAAAGTGGAATTGAAAACTTCGGAGCTGGTAAAGACTCATTGTGTTAGATTTTTTTTAGAAGCAGCAACTTTAGGCGAGCGATATGAAGTGTTTGCGACAATATATCCCTAAAATGGGTGAGTTATGTGCCATTTCTTTCTGTTACTTTAAACGCATTATCTTTCAAAGTCAGTGAGGAAAAATTCGCAACAAGCTTCTTTGATAACTACCATAAAAATGCCTTTTTAGGCTGCAAAGAAAGCATATTTTTTTTAATATACCAGGTGACTCGGCTATAGCACACGGTGACATTAGTGTCTCCGAACGTGCCACCAATTAAGAGTAGATGCTTCGGGCAGGCTCTAAAATTGGATAGGAGTCAAATAAAACATGACAGACGACGGCCACATTCCTCGTCTGTAATAGTTCTCCGTACGATGCCAAATACTCGTTCGCCGTGGCTCAGTTACTCACCAAAAAAAAGTTCTCGGACAAGCTGAAAGCATGTGCATGTGCTATTTATCACGTGCTCAACAGCTTGCTCTTCCTATATTGAAACAGATAGAAAAACTTGACAGGCATTCGAGACCATTACCTTCAATTTTTCCTGTTGATTTCCATCAGTGGCACAATGTAACACACTAATCTTACTGTTGACAAGGTCATGAAGTTCCAAGTCATCTTGGTAACTTACTACAGCTCGCTCTTGTAAATAAAAAATATCCGCCTAAAAGGTGAAGTTTCCTACAAAACGTGAGATGTTGTAGCATGGAGTACATGAATGCCCTGTCAATTCTATTATTGGAAATCCACTGAGGCTGCCACAGCTTTCCTCCTATAAATACTTCTCTTAGTCAAGTATTTACACTTCTAGAGTGGTTAGGGTCTTTGGATGCTTACCCACAGCTCACAGGGTCAAGTCTCGGCCATGGTGGCTACATTTTCGATGGAGGCGAATATGTGGTAGGCGCGTGTTGTAAGATTTGGGTGCACGTTAAATAACACCAACTGATCGAAACTGCCGGAGCCCTCCACTACGACGCCTCTCATACATATATGGTGGTTTCGGGACGTTGAACGCTCGATACCAATATTATCCAGAGGGGTCACCTGCTTGCAAGGAACTTTCTCACCATGAGGGCGTAAATGGGGATGTTCTCAGAGGAACACTCTTCGCCGATGATTGACTGCTTGAAAAAAGGTGCTTGTAAAAAGTGAAGTTAGCACCATTTTTAGGATGGCTGCTCAGCATAAACTTCAAAAGGTGTAGGTGTAGCCCCTTTACTCAGGCCTGCTATTTGGTGATAAGATATTCGAGAATAGCAGCTGGAAAGGGTGCTCTTCATTGGTTAACTTGAAATGCAAAGGCCTTGGATTGATGCCCGACAGCATATATGCTCACCAAAACATTGGGGTATCCTGAAGCGTCACGAGTCGGACGTAATAAGGATATGTTGTCTCTAGTGCTTACTTGAACCACTGAATGCATACGTTTTTGTGTGATACTACTCGAGAAGTTTAAATTCGGATTACTAATGTGAGTGACAAAGTTGAGAGTACCTCTTATAAATAAAGTTATCGCATATTTCTGCATTCTGTGTAATGAGTTGCATGCTTTAAACCACCAGTAGTTAGGCGCGCGAAATGTATCCGATCTTGCTATGCACTCATTACGTGGCTTTAATGGAAAACATGCGGTAGTGTCTGTGCCTTTTGTAATAGGTGGCCGGCTTTTAACAACTAAGTCGGTATATTAAACAGATGTCTTGACGCCTTATGGCAACGTATCCTTGTAGCACACAATAATACAGCGATAGTGCATGTCGTGTTGTGAAGCCTGTGTACAGCACGAGTGTCCTTGTAAACCACGAATTATTTTCATGGCGATTCCATGCAGAGTAAGTTGTTTTCCCTTCATTTTTAAGCAGACGTGTTGATTTCGGGTAAAACAACCTCTTACCACGTAAATGTCCTGGGTTCGATCGTCACTCACGCCTGGAAGATTTATGTTTATTTTACAGCGGAAGCTGTTATGAGGTCACAAGGGTCGCAAGCGCTGTAGTTGCTCGCCGCCGTCGGTTGCTACTACCACTTTCACACGAAATAAGAAAAATTAGTAAATTCAAAACACCAAGGACTCAATAGTATTAAAAAACGGGTCACCAGTCTGCCAGCCCAGTATTCGAACACAGAGTCACGCCGGTGCGAGAAACTTTGTTGAAAACTGGCATTAAGCTGGCCTGAAGTTGGGAAAGAAATTGCGTTATAGAATAGCAAAAGAACATTTAGGCGTCACACTATGCCAATCGCCCAACAAACAGGTCTTCAATGCTCCAACCGCGTCAGGAAAGGTTCAGACATGATTCCTCCTCGTCGTCAGCATTAACAATAAAAATTGCGCAAAATTTCTCCAAGTGTGTAGGGGCAGCATGCTTCTCTGAAGAATGAAGAAAGATGGCATAGTGAATGTCTCCCAAATGCCATTTGCGCATATATTCAGGCATCCAAATGTATACCTTTGTGATCTTCAATCAAATAATTAATATTTATTACCCCCTCCCAAAACTCTAAATGGTGAAGTGAAGTAAACGCAGCTGAGTGGTAATCACAACACCTGAAATCTCAAAACTTTCTCAACACGACTTTTCTATTTTTTTTGTTTACTCTCTCTATATTTGATTTTCCTTACATTAGTCATATTATAATACAAACTCATTACACATAGTTATAATGCTCACAGAAAAATGCACTATGCTTTCTTCACCAATTCCTCTGAGTGGGTGTGAGCCTTGAGTCCGGAGAAACAAACAAACAAACAAACAAACAATGCCTTCCTACTACACAAAAATTATCAATTTTCATGACGTGTTTCTCGTAATGCACGGCGTTATACGCTTAGTTTTCTTTAGCTTAGTAGTCATGAAGGTTGATTCACAATGCGTGATTCAAGATTTTAGATTGTTTCATAGATCCACGGCACCGAATGACGTATTATTGAAATCACCTTGTGTTGCTTCAAGAAAATCTATAACACTTTCATCATTCGCTCTGTAGTAATCTTTAACTGATATGCGCTTCGTTGCGTGTGATACGCGGCCGCCCATGCCATGAAATGTCAACAGAATGAGCTTGTGATCGGATTCCCTCTTCAATACTTATTTTGTGGTGTTAATATGCCAGACACAAATGCAAGATCAAGCACTGAACATGCCGACTCGTGGATGCGAGCCGGTTCTATCACCAGCTCTGTCAACGAGTGACTAAACGTAATGTCAAAAAGTATATCTGAACCTTTAACAGCAGTATTTCCGATGGCAAAGTTTCCCGGTTTATTTCCTTCATATTAAAATTACCAGTAAGTATTTGTTTCGTTCACTCACCTACACAGTCGTGAAGAAAGCTCTGTAGCTTTACAAGGTAATCATCAGAAGCACCCGGAAAGCGGTATACAGCACAAATAAACACAGGGGCATTATTAATAAGGATTGAACACCACACACTTTCGTGACCAGCAATGCCACTTTTTTTTTATGAAAAGGCGTGTTCCATTTAATGGTGATGGACACGCCCCCGCCATGGTCATCGCGATCTGTTGGAAGCAGTGCGTATGCGGGGGGCACTATCTCTGAATCGTGAATATTAGGGTTTAGCCAGATTTCCGTAATGACCACTACATCAGGTCCGTACAAAAGTAACAGTTCTTCCAACTGCTGTGTTTTGTTTACAATTCTTCTTGCATTAAAGCAAAGCAGCGTAAGTGGCTCTTTTCTTTTCTGTCACGCTTGAGAAGTGCTTGCCTTCTTGTGACCATCGGTACGAGCACGTTTCACAGCTACCATTTTATTATCTATCTCATTCCATGTGAAGCATTCTCCGTTGATTTTAAGCTTGTCGTAAACTAGTGTCACCTTATGTCCGTTACTGCGATTCAGCGCAGACGCCTGCCACAACTTCCTGCGAGTTTCACGAACAAACTTCGAATAGTCTTCCAATACATATATGGCTGTATTCTTCAGTTTATAACAGTTTCGTAATACCATCATTTTTTCTGTAAAATCATAGTAGCGCAATATAACCGGTCGGTCGCGGTTAGACTTCCGAAGACCAAGCCTGTGCACACGCTCAACAGATTTCACTTCCATGCCCAACATTTCAGAAAATATCCCTCGCGTCACAAGTTGTTGCACCATTTCTGGTTTTTGTTCTGTTTCTTTAGGACCATAAATAATGATATTGTTTCAGCGCCTTCTGTTTTCCAGTTCATCTATTTTGTTGTGCATTTCAGTGAACTCGCTGCGCATAGCCGATACGGTTGCTTCACATGTTTCTATCTTCTCCTAACATTGCTTTAATGACGAAAGGGTACTTTCAATCTGAGATAGCCTTAGCTGGACATCTTTAAGACACATCTCAAGGGCTGTATGAGATGTCTTAAGTTCATTCACGGCCTTTAGTATTTCATCTATTTTGTCAGGACCTGGGTTCTCTTCTACATCACCACTCAGTTGCACTAACAAAAGATCACGCGAAAACACTGCAAGTAACAAAACAACATGCACTGTGGGCTTGGAAGCACAACTAGTCCAACGTAACTAGTTTTAGTCCATTTAACAAAGGACCGTTTATCAGCAACCTGTATAACGAAGAGCACGTAGTTTAGCGTGATGTTCCGAACGGTGTCACCAAGCCCCGTGAAGCGCGCACGGATCATGTTCGGCCTTTTATGCAGTCCCACTGATGTGACAGATGTCGCTGGTGCGCCAAGAGGATCCTCCGGACGTGACGTGCGAAGCGTCGCATCATGATGGGGTTCTTTCTGCCATGCTGATAGCGGTAGCAGCGTCGTCACAAGTTGCACGTGTTGGATACTTGAGGGCATCGGCGTTGTGGCGGAATGACCACAGCGACCCAGCAGGGAAGCACGTTCAGTTTCGTGAAAGCCAAGGCATACCTGTATAACAAAGAGCACGTAGTTTAGCATGATGCTCCAAACGGTGCCACCAAGCCCAGTAGAGAAGGTTTTCCTAACCCTGACGAATATAATTAAGCTTGAATTATCCAACTGGCAGGTGAAACACTTCCTACGCATAAAGCGGCACAATCAATTTTATATAAAGGGATCTCATTGTTTACATACGCCACTAGAAACAAATGCACAGTGTACTCAAAAGCACTGGCCATTTTCACATGGAAAGATTTGGCTGCACACTGAGAAGTCACTCGACCCATGTCCCCTTGAGGCAGCAAACCCGAAGGGTTGTGTTGAGGAAAGCATGAGCCGCCGTCCGCATCGCGGAGCTTACTACCGACCTTTATTAGAACACTCTGCTCCTAATGATGACATTGCCACTGCTCAACTCGTACATAATTTTCAACAGGCTGCATAAATTGCTGTAATGACAAAAAGGTATCTTGCATACTTTTGACGGTGTAAGTGCTAATCAGTGTAAAACAAAGAATTGAACTATGGCACTGACATTATGAACAGGAAAACACGACAATATAAAAGTATGTGCCTAGCTAGTCCAAACAGCAAGAACGTTCAGCAAAAGCCTGTCCTGCATAGAACAGAACCGGCTGTGAAGCTCTGCAGGGTGCATTTCTTTTTCATTACAGTAGCAATACACAATAATGGAGTAGCAAAAAGAAACAAACGAAACTAGAAAGGGGCCATCTTGGTCACACATACTGATCATGAGGGGAGAGTGATTTCTGGCCAAGTTTGCCAGGCTCACACTATCTATAGCAGCTAGATCACTAGAAGCAATGGACAGTTATCACGGATAGAAACGTGACATTAGTTTTCTGTAGTATGACTGCTATGAGCAGTTCTCGAGAAAGCTACATCATGTTGCTATGAGTGTGGCCCCAAAAGGTAATGGCTATGATGTTACTGTGCGAGTCAATATTAAGAAATTATTACATGAACTGACCATTATGCAAATGAAATTACGTGCATGATTTATCTCTAAATTGTGCTTTTCCAATTCATGAGCACCATACACCAATTAATAATTTATATCATTGTCTTTAGGATCAGCGCAAATAATAGAAGGCTGGAGGTTATGAGTGCACCGCAGATGGGGATCATCTTGGAACGGTTGCAAAATTTTCGTCTCCAGGTCGCTTAATGAAACTAATAGGCAGCACAGTTTGAAATACTTCAAATATTTTTAGCCTCCGTGTCGCCCTCTAAACATGAATTGGCACACTTGATAGTTTTTTTTAAAAGTGTGACCTCGCTTCTAGCCAGCTGGCAGGTTTCTTTGTCAGTGATGGCATCATCAGTGTTGCCCCTCGTGCCCCGAACATGTCTTCACAGCAAAAGCTTCGGTTGACCAGAAAAATGTCTCCTTCTTTTATTTTTCCAGCAATTCACTATTCAGAGTCAGCACCTTGTCAGATGTGCGTTCACCCCAGGCCTTGGAAATATATGTGATGACACCTGAGGGAGAGATCACTACTAATAGCCTAATTGTATTATGATGCTTATAGCTGGAATACGTTTGGCTTCGGGCAGTCATGGCTGTTGGCCTCTCAATATTTCGGTGCAGTCAATAACACCTCTTACACAATCAAACAGAGGGTCCTTAAATGCTGCTGGTTGATGAGCTTGCACTGTTTTTTGAGATGGCCAAACTATGAACGTTTCGAGATTTGCTGCCCAAACATCCAAGGAAGAGTGGAATATCACACTTACACTGCATGGTGAGATGCCAAAACAGCATGCAAGATCTTGAGCAAGGAGCCCTAGACGCAGCCACATCAGTTGAAGGATAACTTGCTCTTCTGCATCAAGGACTGATTTTGTAGCTTGTTACCAGATAGACAGTACCACCCCAGAAGATAATTGAACATGTGCACAGACACAAGGCCTGTGTAAAATTTAGCAGTATTGTCTGACTCCATGACCTTATCTCTAGTCAATTCGGAAATCGTCAATGCTTGCGGCTTTTTTTCACTCTCCAAACTATTCTTTGTAGCACCCAACTGTTGCTCCAAATAAACAAGCTGCTGTCTCAAAGCCGCATTTTCTGACATGCAGCTAAAAACTTCTTTCATAGTCAGCTCTGTTTGAGTTTCAAAATAACAAATATCTGTGCCTGTATCGCTGTCAACATATTCGCAGGCAATTGAGGAATTGTCGGCGTTATCTTTCACGAATCCAGTCATCTGCTCTGATGTACGTTTCTTAGCACGCTGGTACTTGGACATCTTTTGCTCTGCATTCAGTTGTGCTCTGTACGGAAACACTGTGGGAACATAGTCGGGATGAGAAGGGTCAGGTGACGGCTTGCCCGAAGAATACAAAAAGACATTGATGAGTGCGCAGCAGACACAATCAAAATTGCTTTATGAAAACACTCCTTTGGCACAGCTGTTTATGACCCAGGATATTGTATTCTTTTATTAATTTATCTATTATAAAAACAATGAAGTGTACACAAAGTATAAGATCAACAAAGTGTAAGATCGTAGTACACTGCAACCGTGGCAAAAGATCAGGTTTTCAAGCTTCACAATTGTCAAGCTACACAGGTGCTAGGGTATAAACCAGGAGCATAGCCAGAATTATTTTCCAGAGAGAAGGGTGGGTGAGGCGGGGTTACATTATGTAGTTTCGTGCATGTATTTATACATATGCTTGTAATATACAAATGCTAGATAGAAATTTTTCAGGACGATTGAAGCCCCAACTTCCCTGGCTACGTCCTTGGTAGTAAGACTCGTACCACCATTTCGGTGGTACTAATTGCACCACAAAAATTGTAGTACGAGTATTACTGTCGCCTGGTACGATCAATGGCAGAAAACGACAGCCTGAAAGGCAGCTCACGATAAATTAAGCAACGCTCTGTGTGACAACTCGTCAGCTGATGTGCAAAGTAATGTTAACTGCAGAGTTCCAGCAAAAAGTAAACAAGATTGCTCAGCTTTTACATAAAACAGGAACAGAATATAAACGACAAGGAGCAATCTAGTTAAGTCGCAAAAAGCATGCCTAGTGGATTTTTAATCCTTTAAATCGCAAATTTATTGATTCATATGTGTGGTTTAATGTCCCTAAACGATCATATGATTATGAGAGACGCCGTAGTGGAGGGCTCCGGAAATTTAGACCACCTGGGGTTCATTAACGTGCACCCATATCTGAGCACACGGGCCTACAACATTTCCGCCTCCATCGGAATTGCAGCCGCCGCAGTAGGGATACAGAATCACAAGTTGAAGCGATACTAAACTTTACTGTAGCAACAACACTAAAAAGTATTTACGAAGACCAGTTTTTCACATAAGAAGCCGTAAACGTGTACATGGAACGCCACATAGCATAAAGGGAACGAACGATTTATCAAACGTAGTCTAAGCTGCTTAAAATAGGTTATTTGATGCACTATAAAGTTCGATTTAGGCACACAACATCACTATAAAACGCTTATTACTGCGTACGTGTTACAGGGGGCACTAGTGATAGCGATCTGGACCGATCGCGATGATAAGTATTTGGTGTGACTGAAATGATATAAAACGTACTCATGCGACGTGACCAGCGGCTGAGTTACGCGAATTACCATTTGTGCAAGAGTACACAATTTATACATTAAACATTCAAGTTAACCTGCCTACATCTACAGTCCACGCTCACATCAGAAGATAATTGGTTAGAGTGCGACGTTGTCTATTTGCGACCACACGATAGGCGATGAGTCAGTTGCTCGAACCAATGCAGCCTGATCGAAGGAGTCATCGAATGTAACGAGCAACAAAACCACCAGAATTGGCCGCGACGTACGCTGTGCGGCGGCGATTCACATTGAGTGCGGCTGCTTCGGTGCCGCAGGTATTAGCATCTAAAGCTGTGTTCCCACTACGGTCGTAACGTGCGTAACAGCTCGTTCGGCGTATCGAACGCAACGGCTATAAAAAGCGTTACCGCAGTTATGCCGATACCTTTGTTCACATTTACAGCTACGTACATTACGATTTTTACGATAGGCCAATCATATTTGTCGCTGTAGAATCGACGTGAACAGTGAACAGTGAACAGTGAACAGTGAACTTTATTCACTAGCGGTCCAATATGGCTCCCATCAACACGCGAGCGCTGGCCGAGTTGGAAGAAATTCACGCTCAAAATGAGGTTATAGTCATGTATTCAATCGCCCGAAGACGGCGAAGGCGACAGAGAAGAGTTTGGGTGCGCCAAGTATTCCTCGACAGGGCCGTGGATGGCGACTTTCACAACCTTCTCGTTAAGCTCCGACTTGGAGACGCTGCGATGTTTCATAATTTCATGCGCATGTCGCCCCAGCAGTTCGACTTCCTTGAGAACTTAGTGAGACCACTCATGGCGATGTAGCACTTCCCGCGCCGGCAGCTACCGCCATCGCCTCCGCGATGCTGCTGCAGCCGGGAGGACGGAAGTCCCGTCAGGTCTCGTGACCGGTTATTGAAAACCGAAAGCTGATCGGTCATTGGCTGTGTCGTAACGGTCGTAGTATCGCAGTCGTAAAAGTTGCCTAGCCTTTAACACTCTCACCCACGATTTATGCGTTCGTTGCGAACGTTGGTACCTTTACGTTCACAGTCTGAACTAGACGCATACGCTTGTTCTGCTTCCGCTTACGCGTGTTATGAAAAATCGACGCCTTACGACCGTAGTGTGAACATAGCGTAACGCACAAATTAATGATAAGGCTCTAGCGACAAAAACTCATGTCAAACAATTTTTTGGCGTTAGCCAGCTTTCATGTCCTGCTTTTCACTTCAGGCGGCAGCGTAGTTGTCATCGATGATAAACGACACAGTCTGACTAGTTTTTTTGCGACTGGGGGCCTTCAACGAACGTCAGAGCACCGCCTATATATCGGTTGAGTTTTACTAACCTTCGATGAAGTGCGCAGAACAAGTCTGCGCGCCCTTCGTCTGAATCAAGTTTTCTCGCCTGATGGCTGCAGTCCAGGCACTCCTTCTCCCGTCATCTTTCGGGAAACAGAATGTCTTGACTTTCGATAGCAGATTTGTCCCAGATTGCAGACTGAATCCTGGCACCGCACAGCAGTGCCCACATCACGGGCGCTTCGTTGGAAAAATTTCATCCGCAAAAAACATCGGAAAACAAGCAGGCGTGACATCCGACAAAGCTTAAAACCATAGCAAAACAAGGTAAACAGGAAGTTTCCAGGGGTGTTTTCTGGTCGAGCGCCCAACGTTACCAGAGACCAGCAGGCGCTGGCAAACCCGTCTTTATACACTGGGAATGAAACTTCAATGCCGGTGTATAAAGTGCATTATGCGTTATTAATATTCTTCATACACTCATGGCACGCCATACTAATTTTTTGATATACCAATTCACTTAACGAAACCGCTGCAAGTGTACCAAGGCCACGTCATGTAAGTAATGACGTACATTGAACACATATTAATATTTAAGTGTTACAATTTGGCATTATTATTCGCCATTCAATCATTGGTCGTACCAATTTTAGCATACATTAAGCAGCGAAACCTACATGAGCATACCAAATACGTGTTGTGTTGTTCGTGTCGTAGATGACATGAGTGTGATCGTTTAGTGTTGCGACTCACATACTCGTGTCACGCCATACTATTTTAGTACATATCAATCACGTGAATTGCCGTCTGCGCATTATGAGCGTGGCATGGAAGTCTCGTTAGATATGACATTGTTCAGAAACAAAAAAAATATCCTGTGCTCAAACAAAGCGTGTGAAATTAAATCCTAAAAATATCGAGAGCTTTTATTGAGCCGTAATTGGCGCAATCAAAAATTATATTATGAAATTTATGAAGCCGCATTGAAGCATAGGGGCCTGCTCCACATCGCATGTAACGGTAACATTGTTTTTGAATCTGCACATTTATTGACTTTCCCTTGATGCGTTATTATACAAATAATTTCATCAGGTAGAATTATATTTCTTAAAGGGGCCCTGCAACACTTTTTCAGCATAATCAAAAGACGTTGCCGATCGGTAGTCGAGGTTCCCGAGACTACGTGCGTCAAATATTATGGTGCATCACGTGGCCTGAAATTCATAATGGTTCTCAAAATCAGCTGAAACTGCTTTCTATTTTGTCGACTATCGACACTGCAAGCTTAAAAATCACACGTCAGAGTCATTGTATGAACTATAATCTGATTCGAGTATGGCTGCTTTGTCGTTAGTGGGAACGCCACGGGAAGCAGCGACTTGTCAAGGTGGGCATGTGCTATCGCATTGAAAAGTGGCGTATTCGATGAAAAGTGCAGAAAACGGGCTTAAGACCACGAGGCACTTGTGACGTGTTTTCTTCCTCTGTGCCATTCCTCTCTGCTTAGCTTCAAGAGCACTCGGGACGAGGAAATAGAGAATTCAATTGCAGTGGGCGACAGATACTTGGATCTCCGCACGAACTGGAGGACAATAAATTGTTTTTGGTGAATTTGTGAAGCCATTAGCTCATTTAGTGAATTTATTCCATGCCGACTTTAAAGAAGCGTTACCAGCCCATTAAAAACCTAATTTATTTACAGTGCTTTCTTTACCTTTTTATCAGGAATGAATTGAACGACTGGCTAGCTTTCCTTTATGGAATCATTACGCTACTTGACTATTTCTTCGCAAAGTTTAGAGTAGCTTCAACTGCTACCCCTCTATGCTCAGTATCGGGCCAAAACGTCTACAATTTTTTTGAATTCTGTACGACTACAAAAAAGCTGTCATTTGCAACTCAATGCTTCTTCAGTGAACATATTTTGAAGGCTAAGCATAAAGAAATCGTAGGATAGGAGATTTCAAGAACCGAGCAGTTGCAGAAACCTGTTTGCCCAAACATGATTCAGCAATGAAATTGTATACCTCAATATGAAATGTTGTGCGTTCTTACATTATTTCCTAGTGCTCTCTCATGCACCTCATGCAAGTTCTCCTGTTTGGGCAACAAAGTTTTTCATTCTATATTGAATCCCCTATTAAATACTATTTTACAAATTTCACAATTAAGAATGAGAAGCGAGGTTGGGTAAGGATGAATTTACTTCTTCAAATGCGAAAATTTACTGTCGGTGTTTTTTACCTCGAAAATTTACTGTCGGCGAATTTTTACTGGCGCCAAAAGAAGCGACACAGAAGTCATCATTAATGCGTCACAGACTGCCAACCATGTGACGTGGTCCTGACATCACGTGATAGCGGCATCACGCAGAATCGTCGCTTAGTAAAAGGTGGACTCATCACAGAGGCTACAGTGCAAAACCAAGTGAGGTTCCAAGAGTTTTCTTCTAGGTACCCAATTAGTTTATTTAATACGGACATCAAGGTATCGCAACAGGGCGTCACAGAAGGGCACTTCATGTTCTACTATGACGTAATATGTCTTCAGAAATACTCTCTTGCCACCCTTGCGCAGGAATCCGTCAATCAATGCGCGAAAATTGAGCAAGAAAGTCGCAATGGTAGTACATGCAATCGCAGAAAGCAGCCACAGATATGACAGGGTTATCAACTAATATCTGGACCCCTTACATATATGTTCAAGTGGGGGCGCACTTCTACCTCACTCATGTGACGAAGAAGCATATACGAGTCTCAAGCTCTCGTTAAGGAAGCCATCGTAACTCGTGCGCACACATATCCGTCCACCGACAACTACTAAAGCAGTATCCGCATTCGCATATTCGAAAGTGATTGATTGATTGATTTGTGGGGTTTAACGTCCCAAAACCACCATATGATTATGAGAGACGCCGTAGTGGAAGGCTCCGAAAATTTTGACCACCTGCGGTTCTTTAACGTGCACCCAAATCTGAGCACACGGGCCTACGACAATTCCGCCTCCATCGGAAATGCAGCCGCCGCAGCCGGGATTTGAACCCGCGACCTGCGGTATTCGAAAGTGATTCTTCATATGATACGTCTTTTCAAGTTGTAGGGTTCTTGCAGCTAAAGTTAGCCTTATGAACCACTAAATAGTGTAATAGTCATGTATGTGTAAAAAATGTCCTCATTTTTAATTAAATTTCAAGCATACACTGTTGAATAGGCACGCACACCTCTAATATTTTCTCAACCAATAACATTTGGCTTCCTTAATAAGTGGTTTATTGGCATCGAGATTTTTTTCCGAATGATTAGGCCTTCCTTGCCAAGGACAAAATGAGCTTTTCGTTATTGAACAAGATAAAGAAATCGAATATTCACTTTTATGTCAGACCCAAATTGTAGGCAACAATCTGATGCACAACATGAAGTATTCAATACCAATACTTTCTAAGATCTGCGTACAACCCTGTCTAAATTAGAATAGCACCTGAAGAAACACATTTCTACTTTCCGAACAAAATTAGTTATGTCGAAGCCCTCAAAGCTCACCTGTAGAAGAACTGCCCACCAACAATACCGCATGATGCCGCGCACAGATGCCACAGGGCTGCTGACCCGCAGGTCGCGGGTTCGAATCCCGGCTGCGGCGGCTGCATTTCCGATGGAGGCGGAAATGTTGTAGGCCCGTGTGCTCAGATTTGGTTGCACGTTAAGGAACCCTAGTTGGTCGAAATTTCCGGAGCCCTCCACTACGGCGTCTCTCATAATCATATAGTGGTTTTGGGACGTTAAACCCCACATATCAATCAATCAATCAACAGATGCCACAGTTAGAAAAAAAGTAGATGCGCAGATTTTCAGTGACAGCCATCAATCGCATTCTTACGTTTTTTTTATTCACAGCTCTGTTTCTTTTCGTTTTGCGCCTGTCGGAGCAGCGCAAGCCTAAAAAAGCAATGGTGCCATTGTGCAGCTCTATAAAAGCGAGCGGTGTGCGTGTATAGTTTTTTATGCAAAAGTTGCATTCTACCAATGTGCTATTTCAATCCTTATCCTTTTTTGTGTTTGACTTTATCTCAAACTTCCTTGAAAGAACGAACTATATGCGGCATCATCTGAGTAAAAATACAAAAGCAAGGAAAATTGATCAACTATAGCTGCGTGCAGCAGGAACGATTCGAGAAAGTATTTCTTTATCGTTGTTAGCGAGTCAACTGATCCAAAGTGTGTACGAATCTAAAGGCGCCACAATCGACCGAAGCAAAGTTTGCACAACGATCAATGGCAGCGTCAAGTCTGCAAACGAATGCTGAAACAGCCCCTAGACGTCCCGTGTGCACCATTCTTTAGCAATTTACATATACCACCCACATTTCCGGGTGCTTTCGCTCGCTTAGTTGGTATAGGATTTCTGGTAAACATTTTGCTTTGTTTAAAAATCTGATTGATTTTAAGATGTCTAACGTTTCAAGTAGGCGCAGCAACAATCTTTATCTTGTTCCTAAACATAAAATATAGTAACTGATCTTTTGAGAATGTATTTAATATGAATCGCTATCTGCTGAACTCAAGAACAGCGTTGGAAAAATATGAAGAAATTGGTGTTAAATATTTCAGCAGGGATAAAAACTGGTGCTTTTTATTCTACATTTTCGTCATCAGCATATATATATATATATATATATATATATATATATATATATATATATATATATATATATATATATAATATATATATATATATATATATATATATGCCAATATTTTTAATAAATGGAAAACATGATATGCCCCATCCGACGAAGGGGTCTTAGGCCCGTATTCACAAACGCTCCTTCACTCAAGGGCTCCCCTCGACTTGACGAAGTCAAGGTGGAGCGTGCTCCTCCACTCAAGGGGCCGCTGTGTTTCATGAACGCTCCTCCACACTTCCTTCGCCAAGGGAGGCCTTGGAAATGCCCCCTTCACTTGCGTGAACTGCATGCGCCGAGAAAAGCGCCTGATAACGAGAGTATTAGCAATTGTGGTTAAGAATTGCCTATCTATGTACATTAAGAGAACGCCTTTTCTAGTTATTCTTTTTTCTAAATTGACATTACAGCAAAATACGTGCATTTAGAGTGGTAGTGTTGTTTCCCTAAGCCTTCTGCTGATAGAGTTAGCGAAACCCTCCTTCAAGTCTGACAACAGTTGAACCCAGGCAGCTGAACGAACAGCTGATGGCATTTCGTCTGCTGCTGAACATGTCTACCTGCTTAGTTTATTTTGTCTTGTATGCGTCTATTAATTGCAGTTTATATTTACAGTAGTGTTTGCGTGTGTGTCGTTTGAGAGCCTACTTTCGCCGGGGTGAATAACGAACTACGTGAGTGATGACAGGAAGCGCAATAGATGGTTTGTTGGTTTGTTTACTTTCGCTTTACTGAGAGCCTTCTGATCACTAATGTAGCCACCGAATGTATAACGCGGTGGAATGAGTATTTTTACTATATGTCACAGTATGTTGGCGTGGTTTTAGCATTCACCTCTGCATTATGTATAAGGATTACTCGTACGTAAATTCGTTCTCGCTTCGGGAGTACGTGCACAGTTCCTAATTTCAGGGGCCTGTGCAATGTGTATTTTTCTCATTTACTGCGAATTTCACCGTGGCGCTTTCGTAGTTGTTCCTCTGCGTATAATAGGAAATTTGAAAGACATTGCTCGCAACTGATATTCAAGGTTATACCAGGGTAGCGTTAAAAACTAGGCATGTTATACTCGTGGCTGAGCGTTCGAATTAGACTGCTACGCAAGTTAAGAAAAGCGATCGTGTGCCTTTCTTTCACTATTGGCGAAAAATAAATTTTAAAGTTGTTTTCTTCATTTAGTAACATATATGGTCGGTTAACAGGGACTGGTGTGTGTGTGTGTGTGTGTGTGTGTGTGTGTGTGTGTGTTTGTGTGTGTGTGTGTGTGCGTGTGTGTCAACTTTAACATTTTAAACTTCCGAGGAATAAGTTATTGTTTTTGCATTGTTCTTCTATTTGCCCTGCATTTGTGGATGCGTCTAATTTCACAGATTCGCATAGACGTAACCTTTAAACTTGTGTAGCTTCCGTCTCCAAGTTCACACAGCGGCAACGTCTTAATTTTTTTCCCGTCTCCTTCATCTGCATGCTCAGAAGCACATTCGTTAGCGCATGAATGACCTTCGCACTAATGTTTTGGATTTTATTTGCAATATAACTACTGGAAATACCTGTTGAAAAGGATCGTGGTATCTGTGCTGCATTCCAAAGCCCCGGCACAACATAAATTATAGGGGATGTTTTATTTTCTTGGAAATCATAAAATTGAAGCCGCGTCTGACCTTTGGCGCTGTTCTGTTTTAAAAACTATCCTGTGGGCTCTCTCAACCTTCGAGAAAGTGTCGTCAAGAGCAGCGTATATTATTCTGCTGATTTATTGAAGAAGAAAAATGCTCAAGAGTATTGCAGTCGTCGCGGATACATCTGGTCAGAACCCTGTAAATAAAATATCCGCTATTGCTGCATCATTAGCAAGTCTACCAGTTAGAACCACGCCATCTCAGTTCCATGGTAGAGGAGTGGTGCTGCTTTATATAAAACAAGTTTAATTTTCCTAGAACTGCTTTCCTGTAGAATAGAAGTGGTTTTTGCAGTCCTGTCTCATCATGAAAAGACAAACACGACGATAATTATGTATTAATAAATGAACAAAACAGAAGTTGTAAATGGCAAATGGACCTTTATTACATTTGGCTGATGAGGAGCAACGTGGCAAACATAAGAATGCAAATGAAAAGTGTTCATCAATCAAACATATGCAACTTACACACTGTAAAGATAAAGTACGAGCTCGGAGGACATCATAAATAAGATTAAGGAAGTAGACACCATAGCGCGCCTAATGCAGTGTAGCTGCACGCATTCACTGCTGTTTTTGTGCTTTTGTATACAGTCGTGCAAACTCTGCGATGCATTGATAATACGGCAGATTCTAGGAGGCCTTTTCTCTGTGTTCTTCTGTCGGCAGCTGGTCCCCTGCACAAAAGGGGCAAGAAATATTATTAAAAACACGTAATAGCTAGGATACAAAAGCCACATTTTTTTAAATTCTAGCTGTGCACACATTCATTAGGATGTCTCGCGTTCAAGAACAGACATGGTTGAAGTATTGAGCTTTGAATATTTTGACACATGTTTGGCTCAGGCACTTGGGCAGCTGACCAGACATATGGGTATATAATTTCATTATCTAATTGCACTAATCAGTGCCATAGCCAGCAACTCTTCTTCGGGGGGTAGGAACGGGGTTAAATTAAAAAAAAAACCTTCTTATTATCTATCTGCTGTACTTATATTTCATATGTTTGCGTTTTCATACGACACTCGACACACTTTTACGTACATGCAGGTTTCACAGAGCATGATCATCTGCTTGATCCCCTAAATGTGTACTTGGTTGTTCATTGGTATTGCGAGCTGCATAGACACTGTATAAAGAAGCTATGTTTCATGCGTAGTAGCTACAGCAGCACACTCATTGCGCCCAAAGTATTGTGTTGTGCTTTTCTTAAACTGTCTTTAATAGTAATCTGACCGAAGCAGGAAAGAAAATAAAAAAACGCAGGAGAACTTACCTTCTCATTGGTACAGATGGTCGTCTAACGGAGGGTTGCTTCGTCGTAAATTTCGGCTAGGGCAGCAAAGGCTCACCGGAGAGGAAGCCACTCTAAAGTACGGTGAACCCAGCGCATCAAAAGTTTGCTATGCCACTTGCTTGTCAAGCTTTCGCACCATGCTTGAACCGATGCGGTGTGCGAGCTTCATCAAAACACTTCAAAGCACTGGAATCCGCAGTAAGTCGTGGAGCACTCGCACGAAGAGTATACGCGCACCCGAAGGCAGGTAATCCACTGGCTCATGCACGGAAAGCAACACATCACGGCACTGGTGAGTGCTCCTTTTCACACCACGCCTGCTTTTCCCGGCGCCACAGTAGCCGTTGCTGAACCGTTCGAAGACAGCTCCGTAGTAAACGCGCACCGTCATTGTCGAAAGAACGCGGCGGTGGCAGCCTAATTGATCGAGAAACGCCGTCAAAGTGAGACGGGTTCCGCCATGGACGCGATGCTGGCGCAAATATTTCACTCAAGGGACGATTCAAGGTAGCTCGATCGCTTCCTTGAGAATCTCGAGGAAACGCTCAAGATTTTTTCAAGTGAAGGAAGCGTTTCAAGTGAAGGGCGGTTTGTGAATGGGAAAACGCCACTTAAGGAGCGTTTCGAGTGAAGGGTCGAGTGGAGGAGCGTTTGTGAATACGGGCCTAAGTAGACCACAGGGGAGAAGTGTCAAAAGCCACGTGACAGTCATGATGCCATTACAAGCCGTCGCTACCGACGACATCATGTGAAGACATCTTATGGTGTCAGTGAGGACGTCATGCCACAATGTCCTTGAATTTGGATGTCGAGATGGTGCAAATGCTCAACTGCACGCTCAAATACGTCGTGCTTTGGCTTTCAGTGCACGGATGAAGAGATAAGTACCTCCGTATCTTACGTTCATGATCTTGTTCGAAATCTTACTGTCAAAAGGTCTTCTCACGTGTGTTTATGACGCACATCGGCGCCGGCATTTTGTGTGCTAGGTCAATCTGTTCTTGTTTTTATAGATTGGAACTTTAAATAATAAGGTAAAATAGACCAATTCAATTACTTTCTAGTGTATGTGTCTACCGTAACACTGTTCATTGTTTGTTACAGTAAAAAGAATGGAAAGGCTACAGCTTGAAATTGGAGCACCAATACACATTTTTAAAACAATATAGAAAATGATAGAAAGATTGCCCCGCAACTTCTGCCCACTTTACATCACCATCACCGAAAAATATAATACGCACTTGAGGCGCATGAAGATGACACTGCGTCAGAGAAAATGTTTTGTTGTAATTAGCTTCGTATACCCAGTGGTAATTCTAGTTTCTGATATAATAATATTTGCAATAGCTTTACGTCCCAAAATATTGATATGAAAAAAAATGCCGCAGTGAAGTGCTCCGGCAAATCTACCACCTGGGGTTCTTTACCCCTAAATTTAAGTAATCGGCCTATAGCACGTTTCCACCAAAAAATTCTCTCACTCTCATGTGTCGCCTTAAACATGCAATACTAATTTCTGTGAACAATACAACCAAAGCGTATATGCCTCAAAATCTCTACATTTTTCGCTACCATACCCAGCATGCTCTAGCACTCTCAGCAGGTAATCTTAGTGCAAGGAAATGCACCACCACGTAATTCAAGCATTGAAGCCTTCAAAGGTCGCGTGCGTCGCTTAATACATATACGTTGACACCCCTTCCGTGGTGTGTGTGTGTGTGTGTGTGTACTTTTAAATATTTTCCTATATAGGAAAATATTTAAAAAGAAAATGGGGGTTGGCTACGCCACGATTAGGTTTAGGAATGTTCATTAGCCAATATAACAGAAATGAAAAGAGGAAGTTCCTCAAAATTATTTACAAAAAGTCAATTCGTTAATAAAATATCAAGGGTGAAACCGAATAAGTGTAGGCAATAAACCGAATTAGGTTTACAGGAAGGAGGAGGTCGACATGACTCAGTGGTTCATTTACAAAAGTTCAGTGTCTTGGGTTCGCGCGTGTGCGTCTGTGTGTTTATTTAAAATTCGTTCCCCTTGAATGCGAGAAATGCAAACATGACGGTGAGGTGGCATGTGAGACAGTGGCCTGGAGGATGAAGTCGGTAAGCGTTGATGAGGATGGCAACAGTAGGGTGTCACAGGTCAAAGTCCATTTCTGCATCGAGAACGGGGTAGCCAGGCACGTGAGGCTGTCGATCCAACCACTCATGCAACAGGAAACCTTGGGCAGCCTGCTTGCCACTGCGAACGTAGACAAGGCACCAGTTGAAATAGTGGCATGCTTTTCAAAGGAAAATGAGCAAGAGATAATTGCTGGCGCACGCGTTACGTTGATGATGATGTTTGGTTTTTGTTGCGCAAGAGCCATTTGATGGCCTAAGTGCGCCAGTTCATGGGACTAAAAATGTGGACAATGATTGCGATAGGCAGCTGTATAAGGGCCTTAAAATTCTTCGCACTAAAGCAGGCAAAAACGCAGAAGGAATAAAATTATGACCATGCCGTGAAAGGTATGTGTTGTTAATAGATGAGAAAAGCTTGTGATAATAAAAACGAGGGTGGACATGAATGGCATTAGCACAAGTGGCTCAGTCGTTCACACCCTTGCGTCCAAGGGCGCTGAGGCAAGTGCTTTGTGGAGTGAAGCCACCGCAGCGGAGACCTCTCAGGAGAGGTCATGCTACGGAATTCCCGAGTATATGATATGAAATGTACGAAATTCTTTTAAAAAAGCTAACAGTGATTTATGACTAAAAAGTGGTTCCCTACCGACAAACATTGCAGGATGGAGTGGTATCTGTTGTCGGTAGGGTAACGGAAAGTGTTGTCTTCTAGGCGTGTCTGATTTTTGACACTGCATTGAAATGTGAAATACAGTGAGTGCTTCTCCACATCTCTCACAGAAAGCTGGATCGCC
Organism: Rhipicephalus annulatus; assembly: GCA_013436015.1. NCBI lineage: Eukaryota > Metazoa > Arthropoda > Arachnida > Ixodida > Ixodidae > Rhipicephalus > Rhipicephalus annulatus. Next base: position 131,993 of record WOVY01010760.1, read on the forward strand.
ACCAGAAAAAAGAAATGAATGTGTAGTGTATGTATGTACTGTTCTTAACCTTGCAAGTATTACTTCTGTGTGTCGTGATTTTGATACTGGCTGCCAATGAGCAAGTTGCGGTTTGATGACACCCAATTTATTACATCTGTGTGTGTGCCATGTGCTCTGCCAATAACTTCTGTTCTTTCGTTTTAATAAAGGTTTCAAGTCAAGTGCAGGAACTGGTATCGATGTATTGGTAGCAGCTTTGTTGCGGGATCCAGCTACCTGGTCCACCAGAACGTTGCTTGTACTTCGAAGTGTCCTGGCACCAAGCAGACTACACGATGCTGCCTGCTTGAGTTGACTATGCATAAAAATGAATAAGACAAAACAAGTACAGGGTTTTTTTGTTCTTATAAAAAGTTTTCAAACCTTTTACTACGCTTAGAGAATCTGTGTATATTATAGCCTTCACTAGTTTTATTATTTTATTGTATTTACTAGCCACAAGTATCGCATAAACTCCGCTGGTGAAAATGCTTATATCAGGGTGCAGAACGCCGGCTTCCGAAAAAGATGGATGAACGGCTGCGTACGAGACAGAACAATTGGTCTTTGAGGCATTCGTAAAGAACTCAGGACATATGAATTTCTGTTGTAGTTCTATGAAGTATGTCAGAATATGTGCAATTGGTGCGTGTTTAGTAACCTCGAAGAAAGACACATCAAAATCTATCGCTTGCCACTGCCACGGTGGCAGACATACTGTGGGAGCCATCAAACGGTGTTCATGTGGAACACTGGTTTCTTGCGCTAGGCCCCTCACAGGGAGTGAGTACGGCTGTATCGCACGCGTTGCGGATGACCTGGGTCATGAATTGAAGGAAGATGGAGAAGTGATGCTATCGTTATCAGCCGCAGGGGTTTTCTCTCATGTTTAACCGCCTAACTGCAATTATAATTGAGAGCATCTAGGCAAAAAGAATTATGATGGATTGTGATAGCATGGGAGGTGAATAGTAGTATGACGCGATGTCTTGAAAACGTGTTAGTAGCTAATCTGCGTCACGCATTGGTCATAGTAACAGAGTTTCGCATTACGGATGCCAACTGAAGTAGATACGCGCGAGATTAAAAAAAAACAATAAATACTTCATTCATATAATGAGCGGCTAGTGTTGTCTCCTCTCACTGCTGCGCACACGTTAATAAGTGGCAATATGTGGCGTGTTTGGGAACTAATGAAGTGGTGCTGCTTGTTCAAGCAAGGTGCACCACACATTCGCCTGTCCGATGTGGTTATAATAAATTGATGAAGATAATACTGAAAGTCTCCGTGACCATATAATAAATTTGTTAGGTTTTGAAAAGCGGGGACGACTGACAAATTTTGTACGGACTGGAGATTGAATGAAATAATGTCGTCTCAGTTCCCTCATCCTGCTAATTGGTGTGTCAATTGTGTTCGTACTAACCGCATTGACATTTTTGCACAACGCACGAAACCTGATTTCGTTCCTAATGCAGCTGTTGCGTCACTTGATCATTTTCTATAATTCTGATATGGCCGGGTACGTGATAAAGGTATACACGGTTTCAAAATTTGGCCTGTCGAGATGTTATGATTAAGAAGCCGTTTGATGTCCCAAATTCTTTTGTCGTTATCAGTTAGACTTGCTAGTTTTTTTGAAGGGATAGACATTTTGTGTAAATGCAAATCGGCATGTTAAAGTTATTTGTAAAAACGAATTGTAGTGTTTCTCGAAATGCAATTGTATCGGGGCGTGTGCGCTTGAAGCATAGCGAATTGGAAATTTTCTTAGAGTTATACTTTTTTGGTTATTGATCGGAGCTATGTATGTTTCTTCCACCGCAAACGACCTGTATGAGCCGTTGTTTTATACGTAAAAGTGCATTTGTTCAGAAAAAAAAACCGCTTTTAGAGAGGATAAAATTGTAGTGAAGCTAAATTGATATTTTTTACTGGAGTTATGAGTCCATGCACTGCTTGGATATTGAATTTTCGTCAGTTTGAGTTTTTTTTACGCCATAGTGAGTTATGTTTCGGAGCATCAATAGAGAAAATACATCAGAGAGTCTGTCCAACTCTAGCGGAAATGGATGTGCATTAGCGAGGATTTTGAGGAATTACGTAGGTGTGAAGTAAAAGCACCCATTAACAAAATAATTCGGTTGCTGAACTGATAAAAATTGTGCCGTAATGAATTTAGATGGCAACATAGGTTACTATACTGGAGACGCATATGGAAGAAATGGCAGCATTACTTGGCGAAGAAGTGTGTTGTTTAGCGAACGATGCGATTGAACAAATGCGAGGAAACCCGATGTGGACGCTGCAGCTTTTCCTTTTATGTAATCAATGTTAGCTATAAATTATTAAGAAGGATCCAATAAATTGGCTTGAATTTTGATTTCTTTATTTTGTTTAAGGAAAACACTATCTATGTGTATATATAAGTGGCGTCTTCATGTACCAATGTGCCTGTTGTGAAAGAACAGAAGGAAGGACTTCTCTGCGCCTAGTGTGACTTTTTGTTCTCGTGCCCACTTAGATACTAACTTCACGACATGCTTGCCTTTGCTTGTAACAGGAGTCCAGATACATCCATGATGGCAACGATTTGATCGTCCACATATGTCCCTGTGCGCACGTCGGGTGGCATGACAAGATTGAGTTAGCAGTGTATTATAATGTTGCACAGCTAGTCGCGGATGTATAGGGGATCCCTGCAGACTGCCAATAGTTGGGTGAGCTGTCCCGTTTGCGACGTTCGTTGAAAAACTTGTAGTGCGGTTAAAAAAAGAACTTGAGTAGGAAGTAAAAGTTTAGTGAACAACTGTGCTTGCCTAGCACGTTAAAGACTGCGGGACGCCAAACACTATAGAATGCTTCGAAAAATCAAGAGATATGGGTATGGTATGAAGGTTGCATGCCTTTTAGGCTGCTAATTTGGTTAGGAGTATGTACAGTGGTAACGTAGTACTTTTCTCATGCGTAAAATTGTATTGATTATTGTGAAAAAGATGGTTAGTGTGCAATAAATCTAACAGACGTGCATTCATGGTCTTTCTAATACTTTGCAAGAGACACAGTTCATAAAGATTTGTCTATATGCCATTGGCGAAGTGAGTGGAGGACCTGGCTTTGAATATTACTTTTCTTTTCTACAAGCTTGTGGAATATTCTTCTATTCTTAATTTGGTATTTAAATTATGTGGATATTTTTAGCACGATACTCAAATAACCCTTTATTGAACGGGTTGGTTAATCTGTCCTGTTCTGGACGAGAGTGGTAATCACCCTGTTCTATTGCGCACTCTATCACATAGATCTTAAAGGAAGGGTCTGAAGTGTTCCACGGGTAAAGACCGGCAAAAATGTCACGCATGATTGTGTGGTGCGTTTTTTCTTGAGAATAGCTGTATATTACTACCAATGTACCGAGTAAGCAGAGCAGAGGAGGAAGAACAGTTAGCTCATGGTGTTTGTGAAATACTGTTTTGAAAGCGTCACCGTATAAACGGTTAAAATCACAAATGTCTTCATGAAACGACGATTTCGCTTTCGTAATTTGATCCTTGTAGGTGGAAAATGCGTAAACGTACAATTCCCGGTGCGTTTCTTGCAAGAGGCGGTCGGCTGTTTGTTGAAATCGTCTTCGCATACGCGTAACACGCTACTGTTTGAAAGTCAATTCTGGTGTCCACCAACATTTACCAAATTTACTGCGTGATGTTATGCGTCGAAAGTAGCGTTTTGTTAAAGAAGAGTCTATGGCATAAAACTTTTTCATGTCTAAGTCCCATGTCTAGGTGACCCAATAGCAGCCGAGAATCTTTGTCAACCAAGTATCACACTTTAGTTTAGAAATAGTGAAAATTCTGAACAAACTACTTAATCTTGCAGCTCTGCTGGTATGTGCTTGCGAGAACGAGAACTCAATATAGTTGTGATCAGAGAGGATACAGGTCATAGAACCTTCAATTAGTAAGCACCCCGAATGAGGTCATGTAAAACTACTCTTAAATCTATCCATGAATCTCCATACATGGTTCTGAAATTTGGCGGGGAGGTAGGGTTATTTGATACGACTAAGTCGTTCGGTGTCACGATTGCACCACCTGAGAGCTGCAAACATCCCCTACAGCCGGCCTCTACATTCTAAGCTTAGTATTGAAATATCCAGATTAATGGTGGTAGATCCTATGAATAATGAAATTACAAATTGCAGGTTATACAGAGCTGGATCAATAGGTCTTTAGAGCGCGGCATACACAGCTACTAGGAATAATATCTGGTCATGGCTTTCACACTTTACTGCAATTACCAAACTTTTAAGTGTAATGGGAATAAGTCAGAATTGATGTTGCGTGTAATTCTGTGGACGAATATGCCATGATTCGAAGAACAGCAGCAAAAGCAGGGGCTTCTGTCTTGTTCATAGAAATGAGTCGAAGATGATGCGTGTACTAATTTAAAAAAATGTGAATGACACTGCACGTTACTAAAGCCGCTGCGTCCCCCTTCAATGTGCACGCCTTCTAGACTATCCTTAGTCTGTTGTGGCCCTCATGTGGGAGACGCGTTCTCATAATATAGGACACATTTGTATCCAGTTGAATGGGAACTACATTTTGGATTCTTTGCAAACAAGTCATGGGTCATTGATTCTAAGAGTGCATTTTTTGCCAAGATGTGCCTCCATGCACTTCGTACACACAACTTTGTTAGGTTCGTTGGCGATAGGACACGACCTTCTTGGATGGCAGTTTGTCGAACAGTATGTGCACAATGGCATATAAAAGTCTTCACGCACGCCACATACAGTACAACCGAGAATAACTCGCCCCAAGCAAGCAGTGAGAGCCAAGTGGAAAGATTCACTTCGAGCACATGTGTGAAGTGGTCCGAATGCTCCCTGTAGGATACCGCTACTCGGCATGTGAAATGGTCTAAAGTTAGGTTCGGGTAGTTGATGTTGGCGGCTGGAACGTCAGAGTATACGCCGGTGAGTTTGACACTTGGTTTTTTCTTTTGGGTAAGCGGACTGCTAATGCAGTGTTTCTGACAGCGTTCTTCTCAAGCGCATTCTTTCCTTGTATTAGGGTCATGGTCATTTTATAATATTGTTAATCCATGGCAATTCTTTGTGATGGTCAGTTCGCCATTGTGTTTTTTACCGGGGTTAATGTTTACCTTATTCTTATTTGTCACCTCCTTGGCAGGAATGGTAGACGGAATCAGCAGTGTTAAACATAATATGTGCATGCTCTCACATGGTAGTGTCCGTCGTGGGTTAGTCGTAAACATTTGAGTTGGCCTCTCCTGCAGGACAGGCGCAAATTTTTAAGATTAAATCTATTTCATAATATTTATATTGGTAGCACTGGTTTAAATAAAAACGTGTACATTAAAGATCCCACTTATGTATCCTCTCGCCTAGATCACTCCCGCAAAGTTCGCGAATACCGATGTCGCATAAATACTTACAAAAACTCCTTCCCGAAAACCACACACGAATGGAACAACCTACCAGAATACATTGTATCCACCCCGCCACCCTCATTTCAAAATGCTCTGTCACAATTTTTGTTGAAATGAAAATTGCCAATTTCTGTCTGCATTTCTGTTTGTGTTTTACTTTTCCTTGATTGCCTCGTGTTTCCGAGAATGTGTACACACTGTATAAGCTGAGCATGCTTACTTGTTTCGTTATTGGTATTCATACCCTGTATCAATTTCAAATGTTTTTCTCTCCTCCCCCCTACTGTAATGCCCAAATTGGGCGCTGTAGGTACTCGAATAAATAAAAAATAAATAAATAAGTCAGGGATTTCGGGCCAGTGCGATAACAATACAGGACGAGAAGTCTCGAAGCAAGTGGGTGGAAGGCGGTTGGATGTGTCATGCTCCACGCGACTGCCTGAGCATAAGTCGGGGCCCTTTGGGCAGCCTGAGGTGCCGAGAGTGCCACACCGAGAAAGCCGGAGTCTTTACAGGGCCAACTCATGACGAGGTTTGTGCAACCGGCCACGTTAGTTTTCTACAAGTATTCTGATATCAGCGCAATTGTGCACTAGTATGTGATAGAAACCGATGATCTGAGACCTATGGGTATTAGTCAGCTTGCAAGAGGCATTCAAATAGAAAAATGTTGTGCATCAATTTTATGCGCGACCACACGATTGAAGGAAGCTTGTGTGATTTCGTCACTCATGGTAGACAGCCTTACATTTTGCGTCATACCCATAGCAGCAGGCAACTAGATGTCAGGGATTACTGAAACTGTAGTAACCTGCATATTTTGCAAATCTTCAACCAGCAGCGCCCTGTCGCCATCCGGCGAAAATACCTAACTGTCCGACTGATGCTAATCTCCCAGACCAAGGTGACTGCCTGCGATTGGAGGCTGCAAAGAAGCAGCATGTGGCTCAGACATACCCGGGTGGATATGAGCCACCCGTGTTGCAAACAGCGGCCTGTGGACTAAGAATAAACTGCTAACGGTAGTCAAATGACCGCTGAGAGGTCATTTGACTACCCTTAAAATTGGTTTGAGCACTAACCAAATTTCAATGTTTGTGAGGCCGCAAATCAAGTACGTGTTTGTGTTTCCCGGTTTCAGTAGCCTCACTCACACACTCCTCACCCAAACCCAAAGGTTTGAGTGAGAAGAAGAGTGTGTGTGTGTGTGTGTGTGTGTGTGTGTGCGTGCGTGTGTGCATGACGTGGGTAATTTCCAACTGACATCAAATAAAAAGCGCCTCGTTGGTGAATCAAGTAATGTGATACGTGCTCATAGGATCTAGTTCGTACAGTTTAGTCCGAAACTACAGAAGAGTGGCATGTATGTGTGTGTTAAGCTCGTACGTTCCCAAGAGCATCAAACGAAGAGTCAAGTTTTGCGAAGCCGCACAAATGATGCGTGTTTATGGAAAGGGATTTGTGACCATCAATCGTACCGATAGGTTTGTTCGTTCATCGTGGTTTCTGCGGTGTGAGTGTGTTGACGTTACCCCGCCATGGTGGTCTAGTGGTAAAGCCACTCGGCTGCTCACACGCAGAATTTTTTTGCAATACAGCATGCATTCAGTTACCACATCGGAATGCATGCTAAAACAACAATAATCTATTTTAAGACAGATTTTGGTAGCATTAGTTTTCCAAGGCCTCTGTTGTCAAAATTGACTACACGCGGAAACATCAAGTCTCTGTTGTGGCGCAACAAAATTCTTTCGCACTAAAAATTCTATCGCAATGCACGTGGACACTTCCATAGTAGAAGCCGGGTGGTTATTGTGACAACGTATTTTTTTCAGTACTATAAACATTTGTCGTAGCACTATACGTCTCTGTTGTAGCATAACACACGGGACAGACAGACATCTGTTTCCACAATAAAAAGGCCCCATTCGCAATAGAAAAGTCTGTCAACAGAAGCTTCTGTTGTCATTTTCAACTGGGTGGATCTACTTTGCCTAGAGGATGCCACGAAAACGTGGCTCGAGAACCGGGTGTCCACGATACGAAGTTGGGATGTCCATCAGATGATGGTTCTCAGCCCGATAACAAGCTTCGTCTGTGAGAAGCGTGCCGCTACTAACTTGAAGACGCGTGGGCCACTCCTCAATAAAAACGTCACCATCTTCTTTGAAGAGATGACCCACCTGTTTTGTCACGCTGACAAAACATAGCCGAGAAGAAGCTCCGATTTCTCATGCGAGGTGTCAAGGAAGACTTGTTTGCGGGCCTTGTGCGCAAACCACCCAAGACTGTCAAAGCATTCTTCACCGAGGTTACGACAATCGAGAAAGCACTCGAGATGCGTACAAAGCAGTATAACCGCAGCCTTTCAATTGTCAACTACACCGAGGCTGATGCCCTCAGCACTGATGACCTATACGAGACCATCCGAGGGATCGTGCGGGTGGAGCTGGGCAAGCTGCTGCCTTCCCCACAGCATTCGGTGGATTCAATGGCCGGCAGTGTTCGCAAAAAAGTTGGGCAATCACTCGGAATCTACGAAGGGCCGCACCCTCAGACAGAAGTGATGAGTTACACCGCTGTAGCCCGCCGCGGTGCTCATCAAAGGCCGAGTCAGGAGGCTGCCCCACTGTAACGTTGTGGTTCTTGTTTTTTCGTTTCGCACAGCGCGCAAGTTCACTTCGGGAAGTCCGAGGAGTATCCCGAAGACACTTACAGAAGGAAGGGTCCGTTTAACGTAAACGTATATTGACAATAGCTCGAGAGCACTTGACCCAAAAAAAACAAGTCCTATCTCTCGGATACAGTCACCAAGAAATACAGAAGCTACACTCTAGTCCCTAAACAAAAGGTTCCAAGCACTCAGTTCCTATACATAGAGCGCGTCGCGGAACGTTAAAGGAGCGGCATCTCATCCACGTTGTTGCGCAGAAGCCTGGGCACGAAGTACGGCGCTAAAGTCGTCGCCTTAGTTAGCGTCGGCGTGAAACAGCCTCACGAAACGTTGGAGAAGCAGCCTTCCTAGACTGCCGATGAACGCTTCATAAGCTGATGCTGCATTTCACGCACTGGCATCGAGGTAGAGTCCCAGCCGGACAGCCTCGCCTGAGCCCGAGCCCGCAGATCGACAGCTCATACCTGTCCACGGGCACGGGAATGGCAGCGCAGCCTGGTAGTTCTGGATCCCCTCAGGTCACCGGGCGATGGAGGTATGAGCCTGAGCTGGGGTCCGAAACCCGACGGCCTTAATGCGTGGCTCGTATTCCTCTGACCACCACTGCGAATCATCTTTATTTTCTTTCTCTCGCGCCTGCTTCGAAAAATTGCTGCGTTGAACTGGCAATTCAATAATTTATCGTTTGTTATTTCACATCCATGCCAGCTTCTTCCCCGTTGCCGAGTTGCAACTTGCACGCTAAGGCAAAAGGGTGTTAAAAACGTGTGTGGTTCGTCTTTTTGGGGAATCATGGGGCTGCCACAACCATTTATCCTCTTAAAGACTAACGGCACCGGGTGTAACAGTTAGTCCCAACAGACAAGCTCAAGGGACTAACATATAGTTCTCACATTTACACTGTAGTGAGTAACCGTTATTCCCACAATTCACCTCAAAGGACTGACATTTAGTCCTCACATTTGACCTTATAGGAAAACTGTTAATTCCCACATTTACACGTAACTGGGCAACCGTTAGTCCTCGCAGTTGCACCTTGCGCACGAATGGTGATTCACTCAAATTCTCCAATTGGGTGAAATTTTTGTCCCCAGTTCAAACATTTTCCGCCAGTCCTAATACTTTTTTGCCTGTTTTTCTGCGCAGTGAGCAACAAATTGCGCAGAAAAAAAAACACGCGAAAAGTTGTTAGCCACCTATCTGTAACGGCTTTCTCAGTCACGGCAACAATGAAAGACAAAAGTGAGACATCGAAAATTTTTATTTTTCTACATACACATGAAGTTTCTGCATTCTTTTAAGTGAATTCATGGTCAAGTGTTCAAGTCCAGTCTCGTTGTCAAATCTTGTTCGCTCCTTGGGGAGCTCCTCCGACGGAAGCAATAGATTACAGGCATTGCAGACGCCAGTGCGCGCAGCCTTTTGCCTGTTGTGTTGCCATGGCTGCACGTACAATAATATAGTAAAAATGGTTAGACACACGTGACAGAAGATGAAGATGCACGCATATGACAAGTACCGTTGATTCATTGATTTGTGGGCTTTAACGTCCCAAAACCACCATATGATTATGAGAGACGCGGTAGTGGAGGACTCCGTAAATTTAGACCACCTGGGGTTCTTTAACTTGCACCCAAATCTGAGCACACGGGCCTAGAACATTTCCGCCTCCATGGGAAATGCAGCCGCCGCAGCCGGGATTCGATCCCGCGACCTGCGGGTCAGCAGCCGAGTACCTTAGCCACTAGACCACCGCGTTGGGGCTTATGACAAGTGCGTGCACGCTAATAGAAAAACAAGAGGTAAATTATGACGTACAAATAATTTTACCTTCAGATCTCGCACTCTCCTTCTGAAGCTGCTCTGACGAAAGAGATGAATGACAGGCATCGCAGAAGCCAGCGCACACAGTCTTCAGCACGGTGTGTGCCCACGGCTGCACAATAAGTACGTACAATAGTGAGTCACACGTGACAAAGGAAGAATACAAATGCATATGAGAAATACGTGCAAGGTGAAATGAAAACATACGTGAGATATGACAAGCTAATAATGTCACCGTGATGTCACACATTGTCAAAGACTCATTTCGATCCCCCTAGCGCAACAGCTTAGGTGCGGCGGCCGTAGCCACAACTCTGCGAACCACCGTACCGCTAACAAGTCGGCGAGTCGTAAGCGAGCGACGTCGTTCAGCTCGAGCAAGCGAACGCGAGACCAAACACGGCACTAAACGCGAAGTGTCTGCCGCCAGTGAACATCGAACAGGAGAGCGAGCGGAGGCTTCGCCACTACCACAAACAGCGCCGAGCTGGTTTGGATCTAGCGCCGAAGAAATCGATGGTAATGCAGCCCTTTTCCACAAACTCGAGCGAGTGCAGCGAGCAAACGCGAGTCCACCACCGCGGCCAACGGACAGCGCTGAGCTGTTGCAACCGACTGACGGGAAAGCTAACTGTAATAGTGACCAATTTTCAGTGAGTTCCGACGTTAGCGAAATCTCAGCAACCCGTGCTGGTGCACTTACAGTGCGCGACCTACTACAACCAAGCTCTTTACGAGAACCCGCAACGTGTTTTCGACGACTCTCAACACAGCGACGAGGTCTCAGCCCAATATCGTCAGCCCGGAGCTCATCGGGGCGGTGAAGATAGGCGAGCACTCGATGAGTGACCGTACAAGAGGCCGACGGCAATGGCGGCCATGCAGACGCCGAAGATGACCTTCGTGATGCATTTCGTGCGTGCGATATACAACAAGACCTAGCCCGTTGCGGGCATGCGCGATCCGTATCGGACACACAACAAGTAGAGTAGAATAAAGAATGATAACCCACTTGCCTTAGAATCCAGCGCTGTTTTCTGCCCTGAGTCGGACTGAAGTATATATCCGATAGGCCTGTTGTCTTTTCGGCCGTCATATAGGCCTTCTCAACTGTTGCTGTCGTGTTTTGGTCGTGACTATCTTGACGCCAGAGATATACAGCGTGGCGTGGTGACGTGTCGAGACTTGCTCTACACTTCATGGGTGCATCAACGAAACGCAAAAGCAGCAGCCCATGCTCATCCAAGCGTACACACAAGCACCACGTCGTAATTCTTAGATCGTCCAATCCAGACGGCCGTGGTCGAACACTCAGAGCGCGACGCAACACCAACCGTCGCCAGCAAAATACGTGGAAAGACTGAGCTAGCAGAGGAGAAGGGAGGGGAAGGAGGGCTGGTCACCTTGGCAACGCTTTTCGCACTGCCTGCCATCCCCGGGCGGTTCATCACTTAGGAACGTGTTTGGAGGCTAAGTGGTTTTGCGCGGCAAGCTCTCCTCTGTGGTTGCTCCTCAACGGTCTATCCGTTCATCGCGCGCGCCTTTTGGGCTCCGTTACTCCCTTTTCGGGTAATTTTGCCTTAGAGAGTGGTTCACAATGGGAACTTCAAATTCCGCTCACTCAATCCGTTTCAAGATCCGCGCACTTCAACTACTTTCTATTCCGCGCACTCCATCACATAGGCTCCCCTTTAATTTAGGTTGTTTTGTTCCAAAAAAAACTGCTGCAAAGTGCGCGTTTGGCACCACATCACAGATTCACTATATATGTCCCACACACAGTTCACTAAATTGTCTAAGGGTCCACATTCGTCCATACTAAATACACTCAATTATAATTCAAAGTTTCTGAAACCCAATATGGACCTCTTGCACTCACCTCTATTTCGTACATATATACACTGTCATGGACAATTTTACATCACGCCCCTGCAAATTGCATGCGAGTTCATATTCTCAACTATATACAAGAGATACCCTTCCGTGGTCCACACTCAATATCCAAAAGAGCCGCCAGCGATTTCGGCTTGACGCTCAAGATAGAGCGTCACACAGAAGACGCGGAACAGCCCTGATCACCTGGCTGGAGGCAGGAATGGAATGACCATGCAAGAATATTCGACAATAGGCTCGCCTGTACCTACAGCTATGGAAGATCAGGTGCTCAACCATCGAATTGCTAGCGTCGATGCAGAATTGTGTGCTATACTATTGGACGCGTTGCCTCCAAGCACACCAGTACCACATCGTCTCAAAGACGGCATGAATGCCTTGCTTGCACTCGTAGGCCACTAATGGTCCAGTTGTAATAGAAGAAGAGACCTGCTCAGTGTAAGACGGCAAAGAGCACAAGTTTCCTTCTTCACTGCTCCAATAGCGCTGAACTGGGAAAGTAAGACACTTTTCAAATTTTCTTTCTGTCAGTTCAGCTGTATGTTCACTTTGCTCTTCAGCATGACAAACACTTTTATATGTGTCATTTGATGATGATGATGATAATAATGAGTGGTTATTATTGGCGCAAGAGTCAATTGATGGCCAAATAGCGCCATTTCAATCGTCTAGGGATATGAACAATGATATGATGCATGGCTGTAAAGGGGCTTTAAAGTTCCTCGCGCTAACGCGGGTTAAAACATGGAAGTAATAAAATCATGACAGTGGCGTGTGATATGGGCAGTTAAGTGGATGGCAAAATGTCATGATAATAAAGCCATGATGGAGATGTAGTCACTGCAGCCACGACCACGGTACAGAGATTGTGCAACGGATGACCTCGAAATATGGGGTGAAAGCTATGAACATCTTTTAAAAACGTGAAAAGTGATTCCAGTTTAAAAAGCGGATCCCTACCGATGAGCATCCCAGGGTGGAGCTCTAGTCAGTAGGCCAGTAAAAAGTGCTTTTTTCTTAGAGCATCTAGCTCATTGCACTGGACGAGAATGTGGAGAACCGTAAGTGGTTCTGCACATCTCTAACGATATGGTGGATTGCCTCCACTATCGAAATCGCGACACAATTGGTGTGTCGCGAGTTTGATAGTGGCGGCCATTTACCTAGTTGTGGCTTAATAGCATGGAGTTTATTGTCTGTGTGTCTATCCCACGTGCTCTGCCAATACCCCCTGAGCTTTTGTTTTAGAAACGGTTTCAAGTCCTGTGCATGGATTGGTATTGATGCATTGGAAGAAACGTCGTAGGCGGAAGGAGCCAGCTTGTCAGCCAAAATGTTCCCTTGTATCTCACGGTACCCTGACACCCAGCAGACAAAGACATGCTGTTTTGATGTGTACAGTGTGTACAGATAGGAGTAAAGTGACACCAGCATGGGGCTCTTGTGCTTTTTAGTCTTCAGGACTTTGGGAACCCTTATAAAATCTGCGTATATTACCACCTCATTGATTGGCTTCTTGCAAGAAGCCAATCAATGAGCTAGCACTGGGAGGGAAAGTACAGGAATTCAGAGTGTCACTGCAGAACAGGTACTCTGCTCTTAGCGAGGAAACCAACTTTAGCGTAAATACAATGAATGATAATCTGACGTGTATCATCACGGAGTGTGCAGTGGAAGTTGGAGGCAGGGTAGCTAGACAGGACACCGGCAAGCTTTCCCAGGAAACGAAGAACCTAATTAAGAAGCGTCAAATCATGAAAGTTTCAAGTACAACAGACAAAATAGAACTCGCAGAGCTTTCGAAGTTGATTAATAGACGTAAAGTATGCGATGTAGAAGGTATAACATGAAGAGAATTGAGCACGCTCTGAAAAACGGAAGAAGTGTCAAAGCAGTGAAGAGGAAACTTGGGATAGGCAAAAGGCGGATGTATGCACTAAGGGACAAAGAAGGCAAAATAACTACCAATATGGATAGGATAGTTAAAATAGCGGAGGAGTTTTACAGAGATCTGTACAGTAGCCGAGACAACTACGACCTTAATACCATAAGACTACCAGTAACCCAGACGACACCCCACCGGTAATGATAGAAGAAGTCAGAAAAGCTTTGGAGAGCATGCACAGAGGCAAAGCTGCTGGTGAGGATCGGGTAACATCAGATCTGCTGAAAGATGGAGGACAGATTGTGTTAGAAAAACTAGCCACTCTATTTACGAGGTGTCTCCTGACGGGAAAAGTACCAGAGTCCTTGGAAGAACGCTAACATCATTTTAATACATAAGAAAGGAGATGACAAGGACTTGAAGAATTACAGGCCGATCAGCTTGCTCTCTGTAGTATACAAGCTATTTACAAAGGTAATTGCTAGCAGAGTAAAGAAAACATTAGAATTCAATCAACCAAAGGAACAAGCAGGATTTAGAACAGGCTACTCAACAATTGACCACATTCATACTATCAATCAGGTAATAGAGAAATGCTCAGAGTATAACCAACCACTATACATAGCCTTCATAGATTACGAAAAGGCGTTTGATTCAGTAGAAATATCAGCCGTCATGCAGACACTGCGGAATCAGGGCGTAGATGAAATATATATAAACATTCTGGAAGAAATCTACAGGGGATCAACTGCTACCATAGTGCTTCATAAAGAAAGCAACAGAATACCAATAAAGAAGGGTGTAAGGCAGGGGGACACAATCTCCCCAATGCTATTCACTGCGTGCTTACAGGACGTTTTCAGAAGCCTAGAATGGGAACAGTTAGGGATAAGAGTTAATGGAGAGTACCTCAGTAACTTGCGCTTCGTCGATGACATTGCATTGCTGAGTAACTCAGGGGACGAATTGCAACTCATGATTACGGAGTTAGACAAGGAGAGCAGAAAGGTGGGTCTTAAAATTAATCTGCAGAAAATGAAAGTAATGTACAACAACCGCGGAAAGGAGCAGCGCTTTGCGATAGGTAATAGTGCACTTGAAGTTGTAAAAGACTATGTCTACTTAGGGCAGGTAATAACCGCAGAGCCTAACCACGAGGTTGAAGTAACTAGAAGAATAAGAATGGGGTGGAGCACATTCGGCAGGCACTCTCAAATTATGACAAGTAGATTGCCACTGTCCCTCAAGAGGAAGGTATATAACAGCTGTATCTTGCCGGTACTTAGCTACGGAGCAGAAACCTGGAGACTCAAAAAGAGGGTTCAACTTAAATTGAGGACGACGCAGCGAGCAATGGAAAGAAAAATGGTAGGTGTAACCTTAAGAGACAAGAAGAGAGCAGAGTGGATTAGGGGACAAACGGGAGTTAAGGATATCATAGCTGCAATAAAGAAGAGGAAATGGACATGGGCCGGGCATGTAGCACGTAGACAGGATAACCGCTGGTCATTAAGGGTCACCAACTGGATTCCCAGAGAAGGGAAGCGGGGTAGGGGGAGACAGAAGGTTAGGTGGGCAGATGAGATTAAGAAGTTTGCGGGTATAAATTGGCAACAACAAGCACAGGACCGGGTTAACTGGCGGAACATGGGAGATGCCTTTGTCTTGCAGTGGACGTAGACAGGCTGATGATGATGATGATGATATTACCACCTCCTATAATTTCATCTGTTTGATGTGTTTTACGACCGCCAGTATTGCGTAAGCTTCTCCTGTGAAAACGCTTGCATCCGAATGAAGAACGCTGGCCTCGGAAAAGTATTGGCTGACCGCTGCATATGACACAGAAGTGTTAGACTTTGAAGCATAGGTAAAGAACTCAGGGCATGTGTATTTATGTTGTAGTTCTAGGAAGTATGTATTGTCTCGGGGTCGTGACGTGGCCGAAGACAGAAAACTTCGTGTTCGGATTTAACTGTTTATTTGGGCGAACCTGTGCCCGGTACAGGGAAAGTCTAATTACAGCAGCAGTCTTGCACAGATAGCAGTCTAGGACTGATACAAAGAGAAGTTTATTAACTTCAAACTAAAAAAAACTGTTTACATCATTTATTCACACAGTGCTCGTTTAGGCACCCCTCTTGTGCACTATGGGGCATACAAACTCCATTATCCATAGAGGAAACTAGCGGCACATACACAGATCTATATATATATATATATAGCCCGCCGTGGTGGTCTAGTGGCTAAGGTACTCGGCTGCTGACCCGCAGGGCGCGGGTTCGAATCCCGGCTACGGCGGCTGCATTTCCGATGGAGGCGGAAATGTTGTAGGCCCGTGTGCTCAGATTTGGGTGCACGTTAAAGAACCCCAGGTGGTCTAAATTTCTGGAGCCCTCCACTACGGCGTCTCTCATAATCATATAGTGGTTTTGGGACGTTAAACCCCACATATCAATCAATCATATATATATATATATATATATATATATATATATATATAGATATACATATATACACACATATACACATATATATATATACATACACATACACACAAACATATATATATACAAATATATACACACATACACATGTATATATACGTATATATGAACTACGCATACATTCGTAAAAAAACCACAAATATATATTTACAATCACATATACATATATTTACAACAGATCGTGAACATGGGTAGGCATATTTACAATACTTCGACTGGCTCTATACATACACTTGTAACACAATGTTTTGGGGAGAAGGGGTTAGTAGGGGATTATGGGGGTACGGAGTTTCGCACCTCTGACGAAAAAAAACTTTGTGTGCCAGCGGCGAAGGAACTGGTCCTCCCCGCCAGCTTCCAGTTGCTTGGCCAAGTACTGCACTATTTTCTGCCTGATCATGGCTAGTGCTGGGTAGGCCGCTCTCACTGGGGTGTTCTTTACCTCAGCAAGGCACCGGCGTTTCCAAATCACAAAGAGTGTGATGGAAACCACCAGCCTTGCGAAGCAGCCCCTATTCCTTTCGAGGGCTGGAGGAGGGCGGATGCTGAAGCACCTCGCAACCAGGCGCCATACCGACTTGGCCGCCCCGCATTCGAACAACGCGTGGGAGATCGTTTCCTCAGCGCGGCAATTAGGACACTTGCTATTCGGCGTGATGCCGAAACGGTGCAGGTGATGTCTCGTGGGCAAAACTTGCCACTTGCGCTTCCACTCGAAGTCATGTACTTCGCGCGGTCGGTACTTATTGATTTTTTGTTTGCTCAGTCCTAGGCTTTTGATGTGCTCCTTTTCTTCTTCGGACAACTGGTTTTCTGTTATCGCTTCGACAATTCGGGCGGGTGGGTCCTTGTCAATGTCGCAGTTCGGGGCTTCTTTTTCTATGATCTTTGTCGTAGTTGCCGCCATCCTGTAAAAGTGTGAGGGCGCTTCCGCGCGCGGGCCAGTGTGTTTGTGGTTTTCCAAATAGTGCGTGATGGTGCTTGTCCAGTAGTTGATTAGATTCTTCCCAACGTAACTCGCTGCGTAATAAAACATGCGGGTAATCTTGAGGGCCAGTATCTGGCTGGTCATTTGTACGTGTGGGAGGCCGAGGCCACCTTTGTCCTCGGGTAGTTGAAGGAGGTGTCGCTTGACTGGTGCCGGTTTCCCTTCCCATAGCAAATCGGTGATCACGGCGTTCAGTTGGCTCGCGGTTTTCCTAGGGATCACCGCTACCCTACTGGCGTAGAACGCAAACGCGCAAACGGTGGTCCTTGCTGCCAGCGCTTTTTCACGTAACGTAAGGTTTAGGAGGCGAATGCGGGCAGCTGCCTGCTTTGCCCTCTCAAGGGCTCTCTGCCACGTGACTGGTGCCACTCCTTCGCTGGAGAAGTAGATTCCCAGTACTTTAACGATGGACACCACTTCGATGTTTCCTAGGGCTTCTCTAGGGAAAGTTTCAAATAGCATCGCCTTGCTCTTGTCCGCATTTATCGCCGCTCCGGATGCCTGCGCGTATCTTGTGAACGTCGCACTGAAGGCTTGGAGGCTGCTTTCATCCCGAACAAACAGGGAAATGTCGTCCGCATATGCCAGCACTTTCACCTGCTCCTGGCCCGTCAGTGGGAAGCCCCGAATGCCTTCATGCGCAATAACACTTGTGATCAGCGGCTCGCACGACATGACAAAAAAGGTCGGGCCCAATGGGCATCCTTGCCTTATGCCTCTGCTATACTTGAATGCCGGCGTTGCGACTCCGTTTATCAGAACTGTGCAGGTTAGGTCCTCGTACAAAGTTTTTGCCGACTTTTATAAAACTTGCCGGTAAGCCAAACTCCTGCATCACGTCGAAGAGGTAATGGTGTCGTACCCTGTCAAAAGCTTTAGCTTGGTCTAGGGAAATGAAAACACCATTGAAAACTCTTGTCGTCGCGTATTCGAAAGAGTCACGGATCACTGTGAGGTTCGCAAAAAGTGACCTTCCTGGAATCGCGCACGTTTGGTACGGGCTAATGATGTCCGGTAACAGGAGCTTGAGCCTGTTGTTCAGTATGGTGGCTACCAGCTTGTAATCGGTATTCAATAGCGTGATTGGACGCCATGCCGTGGGCTCGTTTGGTTGTGCACCCTCTTTGTGTAGTAGGACAATTTTACCCACTCCGAAGGAGTCGGGTTTCTTAAAGGACCTGAAGATCGCATTTACCATCGCGAGCAAGGGTTCTTCGAGGACTTCGAGAAAAGTCACATAGAAGGCTGCAGTCAGGCCATCAGCGCCTGGGGCAGAATTGGTGGTCATGCTTCTTATGGCTTCGCGAAGCTCTGCAGGGGAGACTTCAGCGCTAAGGGTTGCTGGCTCCTCCTCCTCCTTAATTCGCTGCAGATGTTTGCAAAGTTCTTTGACATGGTCGGGTCCCCGATTGGTGTATATTGGTTCGGTGTCTTGGAACTGTATGCTGAAGTACTCTCTGAAGATGTTCTCAATTTCTGCTGGGTCGTCGGTTACAGAACCGTCTAAGCGCTTTGCCTCTGTAATTCGCAAACAGCCATTTCCACGTACTTCCCTCACATCAACTCCGGTCGCCGTGCCCAACAGTCCATGCTCACTTTTAGGTCGCGTCATGGTATCTCTGAGGAGTTGATTGTATTGCTCCTCGAGCGAGGTCAGGTACTCTGTTGTACATGAGGTCAACGTGTCGGCTGCCTTGATGATCTGCATTCGGCGAAGAAGTTCTTTCATCTTTTGTGTATGACGTCTTTTTCTGGCTTTGCCTTCTTTTTGTAACAGGGCCTTCCATTCTTCCTTAAGTTTATCCCACAGAGGGGGGGGTAATATGTCCGGCATTTTCTACTGATACGCTGATGGCAGCTTTCAAGTTTTCTACGCAAGTCTCATCTCTCAGCAGCTCAGCGTCTATTCTCCAGCTAATGTTATCAGAGTGCGGGCCGGGGGATCCCTTTACCATCGTGACGAGCGGGGCATGATCCGTCTTCTCTTTCAGGTTGGCCGGGAGCGCGAGTACTTCGCATCCTTCAACCAAAGGGAGGAGGAGGTCCGGAAAGTACATCCGGTCTATTCTACTTCCTGCTGATCTAAAGGTACGGGTTGCTACGAAGCGGTCTTTATAGAGGTGTACCCATATGTCCGAGAGGTTTAGGTGCCGAAGGGTTTTCACCAACTCTTTTGCATTGTAGGTTGATCTTCCTTGGCTTGGCCCCCTCACGTCCCGGTTAGAATCTACCACGCAATTAAAATCACCGACCAGTACGTGTGGAATGGGCTCTAGGAGGAGTTCGTGCATCTCTTGAAAGAACTTATTCGTATGTTTTCTTGTCACGGGGGCATAGACGTTCACAATGCGAATCTTTTTGCCTTCGATGAAAATGTCAATCATTATGTACCGACCATTCGCCCCGAAAATACAATGGAATTTTGATCGAAATCTGCCTGATACAAATATTACTCCGACCCCGCATGCTCTCGTGGTCGCCAGAGAGAAAAAGGCGTCGGTCTGATGATCTCTGCGGAAATTAACCACATCCAGCGGCGTTCGGAAATTCGCCTCTTGAATAAAGAGGAGGTCTATGTTCTGGTTCCTTGCGAAACCTAGGATGGCTGCTTTTTTCGCCCTATCTCTAAACCCTCGGATATTCCACGTAGCCAATTTCAAAAAGGCCATCAAAAACCTTAAAAAGAAGAAATCAAAACGCGGGAAGTATCGAGGCTAGCAAGCAGCGTGGCCGTCATCCGCCGATTGGGCACGATGCCAAGCGCTGGAGGGGAGCGGGAAAGAGGGGTGAGCGAATGCACCGAGCAAGATAACCGACAGCCGCGTGCCGACAGAAAGGGGCGAGGAGGGCGCTGCACAAGAAGGAGAAGGGAAGGCAAGTGGGACATAGTGCGGCCGGAGCGAACGAGAGGAAGGGAAAATGGCCGTGAAGCCGACAGGGCGGGCGCGCCGCTTCAGTGACTTGCGTCTCGGGGCTTGGGGGGTGGTTCCCCTTCGCCCACACCGTCTTTCTCGAGCTTCTGAACCTTCGCGTGTGGTGGAGCGTCGCTATCACTGCTTTGGCCTGCTGGCCCGGGTCTACGCTGCCGGGCCTCCTTGCTGGCTGCCCTCTCACCCAGATACCGCTTATCGTCATCAGGGCGTATTCGTGAGCGCGAGCGAGCTCTCTGCTCTAGACCAGTGGCCATCTGTCCAGTTTTCGCGTCCGATTTCCGGCTTGAACGTGCCGAATGGGAGGCGGGGGAGGAAGTCGGTGCAGCATGGTCGCATTCGCTGTCGCCGGGTAGAAAGTAATACCCTTTACTTTTTATGGGGGCGTCGTCGCCGGCTGGGTCTTGGGTGCCGGCCTCCAAGGCCGGGCTGGTCACTGGGGCCCGGACGTTGACGGGCGTGTTTGATAAAGCAAGGAGGGCCTCTCCCTGCTCGTTGGACTCGGGGGTTGCTTCAGCCGCGGTCAGCGAATTCCCGCAGTCATCCCGGCTCGCCGAGGGTGGAGGCGGCTTAGGGGGGGGACGATTGCGCCGAACCCGTCTCGATATCGCTAGACTCTGTTTCAGTCGACCTGGTGGTAGTCTCGTCAAAACTCCCGGGCCTCTCCCCCTCACTGGCTGACGGATCGCCCATGCCACTACCTGAAGCCAGATCGGAGTCTAAGTCGCGGTCCCCGGAAGGGGATCCCCTCTCGGTTGTGCGGGATGCAAACCTGGACGTAAGCACCTGCATACGCGGCGAGTTAGTTGCTCGGGCAGAGGCGGGGCCGCTTGACTGAGAGCGCGACGAAGCGGATTCAGACAGCGAGGAGAAGCCACGGGCGGCCGAAGCGTATGAGCGCTTACGAAAGCACTCGCGTGTTCCGTGGTGACCCCCGCAACGTTTACAGTCTGCCGAGCAGCCCTCAGTATCGTGGCCGAAGGTGCCGCACCGCTTACAGTACGCCGTGGTGCACGCAGTCGCCATATGCCCGACTTCACCACAACGTGCGCACACCCGGCGCATGCCTCTGTATTCGCACATGACTTTGTGCCCCGCAATAGTGATGAAGTTGGGGACTGGGCGGCACATCTCAATTTTAACCACACGTACCCCGTTTAACTTGGTCTGGCGAGTGGCTAGGGTGGCGAAAGAAATGCCCTTCACTTTACCAAACTGGGCTAAGGCGTTGCTAAGGGCCTCGTCTGATAGAAAAGCGGGGTAACGGTAAACGTTCACATATGTGACCGGCGGCCCGACTGCCTCTACTGGCACCCTCGCCCCGTTCACTTCAAATTCTTCCGCCACCATTAGCTTCGTCGCCTGGCCAGCATTGCGGGTGCATACAAGAAATTTTGCGCCCCCCATATGTTAACTCATCGACGGAGATATCGCCCTCGGGCGCGGAAAACATGAAACGATTCTCCCTCACCGGGAGTTCAAATGGCGTGGCCATTCTGGTGGGTGGATCCCTCAAGCCGCCGGTTGGGCGTGGCTCGTGGGTGACTTGTAACGTGCAGTCGAGCTGCACTCTGGTAGGAAGCGGCTCAGCCGAGGCGAGTGCCGCGCAGGTCTTGGTGGTACCAGGTGGACCGCAGGGGACTCCGGGACAGCGGGCGTGAACCGAGGACCTTGCACCTCCTCCTGGCATGGGGTAGGCGGGCTCCAGGCAGCAAGGCCCGAGACCCAGGGGCGGCGGTCGCGCGTACAAGACGCCGGTGCCGCGTAGACTTCTTTTGCCGACTTGAAACCCTGGGGTCGACGTCCGCGTGACGTGACCCCGGGTCTCGCTTGAGGACTCGAGAAGAGACAGCTAGACCGGCGAACGGAGCGTCGGCCTTCGATCAACAACTGACAAGCGGTGAAGCGCGTCGGCATTTATACTCTTGCCGTGGAATGTTCTGGCGTTATCGCTGGCGGTGGCGTAGGTTCCAGAACAATCTGTACCGCTCGCACAGTGGGCGTGATCTTATCGAAATGATCTACTGCAGTCCGGAACCTTCTAGAAAACTGCAGGCGCGGTTTGCGCTGAGAATCGTGTGGTGTTTTGGGACGATAACAAAAACTTGGGAAATGGAACGTGGCAATGCCTCCCTCTGAAAAAAGGCATCGTCCCGATGCTTTAACTAAAGATAAAAGTACAATAATAATGCAAGAAAGTACAATGAATAAATTACGATACAACAATAATACAAAAAAACTAGTTCAGTTTGTTAACGCGCATGAAACGGCTTGAGGCGCGCGACATGGACGACTTCAGGTCGCGATCGGCGTCGTTGAGAGCTCGTGATGCCGTCGGAGACAACCTCGTAATCAAGTGGGCCGAGACGTTGAACCACCCTGTACGGTCCGAAGTACCGTCACAGAAGCTTTTCACATAGTCCACGTTGGCGTATCGGCGTCCACACCGAAACACGTTCACCGGGCTGGTATTCCACGAAGCGTCGTCGAAGGTTGTAACGGTGGCTGTCGGTCGTCTGTTGATTCTTGATACGGAGACGCGCAAGTTGTCGGGCTTCTTCGGTGCGTTGAAGGTACTCGCTCACATCGAGGTTTTCTTCGTCGGTGACATTGGGTAACATGGCATCGAGCGTCGTTGCCGGGCTCCTTCCGTAGACCAATTTGTATGGAGATATCTGCGTCGTCTCCTGCACCGCCGTGTTGTATGCGAAGGTCACATACGGAAGAATGGCGTCCCACGTCTTGTGTTCGACATCGACGTACATTGACAGCATGTCGGCGATCGTCTTGTTAAGCCGCTCGGTGAGGACGTTGGTCTATGGGTGGTACGCTGTCGTCCGGCGGTGGTTTGTTTGGCTGTATGCCAAGATCGCTTGAGTTAAGTCGGCAGTGAATGCCGTTCCTCTGTCGGTGATAAGGACCTCCGGGGCGCCATGACGTAGGATGATATTTTCGACGAAGAATTTAGCTACCTCGGATGCACTGCCTTTTGGCAAGGCTTTTGTCTCGGCGTAGCGGGTGAGGTAGTCGGTAGCTACCACGATCCACTTGCTTCCGAAAGCAGACGTCGGGAACGGCCCCAGTAGGTCCATACCAATCTGCTTGAAAGGTCGGCAAGGTGGATCAATTGGCGGCAGAAGTCCCACTGGCCTTGTTGGCGGTGTCTTGCGTCGCTGACAGTCCCGGCATGTTCTCACATAACGAGTGACGTCGGTGGTAAGACGTGGCCAGTAGTACCTTTCTTGTATCCTCGCGAGCGTGCGAGAAACACCGAGGTGCCCTGCCGTCAGATCGTCGTGAAGGGCCTGCAGGAGTTCTGGTCGCAGAGCTGAAGGCACCACAAGGAGGTACTTAGCTCGAAGCGGTGAAAAGTATTTCTTTTGTAGAAGACCGTTACGTAGAAAGAACGACGCAAGTGCGCGCTTGAATACCTTCGGGACTTCCGCGGTCCTGCCTTCGAGGTATTCTATTAGGGCCTTAAGTTCCTGGTCGGCCCTCTGTCGTTCAGCGAAGTCGTCGGTAGTTATCGTTCTTAAGAAGTAGTCGTCATCCGGGTCGTCGGGTAGCGGTTGGTCGACAGGCGCACGAGAGACACAGTCGGCGTCGGAGTGTTTTTTGCCGGACTTGTAAATGACAGTAATGTCATATTCTTGAAGTCTCAGGCTCCATCATGCGAGGACGACCTGAGGGGTCCTTCAAGGTGGCTAGCCAACACAATGCGTGGTGGTCGCTCACAACTTTGAAGGGCCTGCCGCAGAGGTAGGGGCGAAATTTCGACGTAGCCCAGATGATGGCGAGGCACTCCTTTTCTGTTGTGGAATAAGTTGCTTCTGCTTTGGATAGCGATCGGCTGGCGTAACTAATAACCCTTTCAAGTCCGTCAGCCCTCTGCACAAGAACGGCGCCAAGACCTACGCTGCTTGTGTCAGTATGTATTTCTGTCTCGGCGAATTCGTCGAAATGGGAAAGTAACGGAGGCGTCTGGAGGCGATGTTTAAGCTCCTGGAAAGCGTGTTCCTGCGGCATTTTCCACTTAAACTCCACGTCGGCCTTGGTAAGGTTAGTGAGAAGATCGGCGATGCGGGCGAAGTTTTTCACGAACTGCCTATAATAGGCACACAGGCCCAGAAATCGGCGCACGGCTTTCTTGTGAGTGGGCGGCGGGAAGTCGGCGATGGCGGCTGTTTTTCGTGGATCGGGACGAACTCCAGACTTGCTGATAACGTGCCCCAGAAACAAGAGCTCCTCATACGCAAATCTGCACTTTTCTGGCTTCAGTGTGAGTCCGGAAGTCTTGATGGCTTGAAGTACAGCTTCAAGGCGCCGAAGATGTTCGTCGAAACTCGAGGAAAACACGACGACGTCGTCCAAGTACACAAGGCAAGTCTGCCACTTCAATCCTGCCAGTACTGTATCCATAACGCGTTGAAACGTTGCAGGAGCTGAGCAAAGGCCGAAGGGCATCACCTTAAACTCGAAGAGGCCGTCCGGTGTTATAAATGCCGTCTTCTCTCGGTCTCTTTCGTCGACTTCGATTTGCCAATAGCCAGTCTTGAGGTCCATTGACGAAAAGTACCTGGCGTTATGTAGCCGATCAAGTGCGTCGTCTATTCGTGGGAGGGGATACACGTCCTTTCCTGTGATTTTGTTCAGGCGGCGATAATCGACGCAGAAACGTAGGGTCCCATCCTTTTTCTTCACTAACACCACGGGGGATGCCCATGGACTCTTGGACGGCTGGATAATGTCATCCCGCAGCATTTCTTCAACTTGTCTCTTCATGGCCTCACGTTCTCGCGTCGAAACCCTGTACGGACTCTGACAGAGTGGTCTGGAATTTTCTTTGGTTATGATGCGATGTTTCGTGATTGGGGTCTGCGGAATTTTCGATGACGACGAAAAGCAATCTTCGTATTGCAGGAGCAGGGCCTTGAGCCGTTCTTGCTTATCGTTCGGAAGTCTGGGATTGACGTCGAAAGCTATGGGAGGGGCTTGGTTCCTCTGAGCAGGTTCCGCAGAATCGGCGAGGGCGAAAGCACTGGTGGCTTCGACAATTTCTTCGATGTATGCGACCGTTGTTCCTTTGTTCACATGT
The DNA here is from genome assembly GCA_013436015.1 of Rhipicephalus annulatus. Classification (NCBI taxonomy): domain Eukaryota; kingdom Metazoa; phylum Arthropoda; class Arachnida; order Ixodida; family Ixodidae; genus Rhipicephalus; species Rhipicephalus annulatus. The sequence goes on from WOVY01010760.1 coordinate 157,268, forward strand.
TTGCACTCATTGCTGAAATTCGTGAGCATAACCGTTGCTTTGCCTCCCCGCAGCTCTGCAATTCCTCTTGCGACGCAAATATTTCGGGTGACCAACAGATGCTGACTGCCTTCAACGACGCCTTCCAAGTCAGGTAATTTAGGAGCGCCGACTGAAATAATGACGCTTGAGCGAGGCGGAATGGTGACTTGTTCTTCCAACACATTCAAGGCATGGTGTCCTGACGGCGTGCGCGGCGGTAGTGCTTCTTCTGTGGATAACTTTATCGACTTTGTTTTTAGGTTGATGACAGCACCATGGAGGCATAAGAAGTCCATGCCAAGGATCACATCTCTCGAGCAACGCTGTAGGACAACGAAGTCTGTAGGATAAATACGGCCGTTAATGGTGACTCTCGCTGTGCAGATTCCTGCAGGCGTTACGAGATGACCTCCGGCTGTGCAGATTTCAGGGCCTTTCCAAGCTGTCCTAACTTTCTTTAACTTTGCGGCGAACGACCCACTGATGACAGAATAGTCGGCTCCAGTATCGATGAGAGCGGTCACACTGTGGCCGTCGATAAGAACGTCTAAGTCGCTAGTTCGCCGTCTCGCATTACAGTTAGGGCGTGGCGTCGGGTCACGGCTGCGTCAGCTTGTTCCGCTGCTTCCATGTTGCGTCGTCAGGCCACCTTCGGTAAGTGAGCTTTCGCCGTCAGGGCTTTGCCTGTTTGGCGTTGTGTTCGGAAAGCTCCGTCGCGGCGTCGTCGTCGTCGGAGGATCTTCGGTAGTTCGTCGCACAGCAACAGCACCTCCACCGGTTGCTGCCCTTAGTTTCCCGGATACGGGCTAGGAGACCGGCCCCGCGTTGGGCCAGAGTACTGCCGGTGGTGCGGTGACGTGCGGCGGCTGGGCGACGGCGAACGCCAAGGGCTTCGTGGTGTCCACCGGGTTCCTGTCAAGTAGTCGGCGATGTCACGTGGTCGTTCTCCTGGCTGTGGACACGGTGCATTGACGGCGAAGCCACGCAGTCCCATCTGTCGGTACTGGCAACGGCGGTATGTGTGTCCGGCCTCGCCGCAGTGGTAGCAGAGCGGGCGATGGTCAGGGGTGCGCCAGACGTCAGTCTACCTCGGTGCACTGTGCTGGGTCGCTGGTGAACAGTATGACGTCGGTGGGGGTGGTGGCGGCGGTGGCGTCTGTCGACGGAAGTGCGATGGGGCGGCGTTTTGGCGTAGACGGGGAGGAGCGTTGTGGCGCACTGCAGCGGCGTAGCTCATAGTTTCTGGCCCGGGCAGCGGTGTTTGGGGAATTCGAAGTGATTGCCGAACTTCTTCTCGCACAATGTCGGTGATCGAATCCACTTGAGGGTGCGCCGAAGGCAACAGTTTGCGCAGCTCTTCTCGCACGATCGCTCGGATCGTTTCACGCAGGTTTTCGGAGTCACTGGTTTGAGCAGCAGCGCATTCTGGAGTCAGGCGACGAGTATACTGGCTGGTGCGCATGTCAAGGGGTTTTTCGGTGGTGGTCGCCTCGGATACAAATTCTTGGACGGTGTTCGGTGGATTCCTCATTAGTCCCGCGAAGAGCTCCTGCTTGACCCCTCGCATGAGGAAACGAACTTTCTTCTTCTCAGGCATGTCCGGGTCAGCGTGACGAAATAGGCGGGTCATCTCCTCTGTGAAAATTCCAACCTTCTCATTTGGTAGCTGAACCCGGGTCTCTAGTTGAGCAGCGGCCCTTTCTTTGCGAGCGACGCTCGCGAACGTTTGCAGAAATGCGCCGCAGAAGACATCCCACGATCGGAGCGTGGACTCATGATTCTCTAGCCAGGTCCTTGCGGTGTCTTCCAGGTAGAACTACACATGACGGAGCTTTTCTTCGTTGCCCCAGTGGTTGAGGGCGGCCACACGGTCGTATGTTTCTAGCCAGGACTCCGGGTCTTCGAACGAGGACCCATGGAAAATTGGTGGTTCCCTGGGTTGATGCATGACCATCGTGGGCTGGGATGCGGCGGTTGTCATTGTCGCTGCAGTCGCGGTCATGGCCTTGGTCTTCCGCGCCTTGTCTTCAATAATCCCGTACTCTGGTGGTATCCCTTGCTGTCGGCCCCTTGTTCGCTGCTCCTGGTTGGCGTCGGTGTCTTCTCCGTGACGTGGGCTGTGTTCACGGCTTGACGGGGGCGTCCGGTACATGAACGAAGCAGCACCTCCACCAGATGTCATGGGGTCGTGACGTGGTCGAAGACAGGAAACTTCGTGTTGGGATTTAACTGTTTATTTGGGCGAACCTGTGCCCGGTAAAGGGAAAGTCTAATTACAGCAGCAGTCTTGCACACATAGCAGTCTAGGACTGATAGCGGCGAATGCAGCGTCGGCCTTCGATCAACAACTGACAAGCGGTGAAGCGCGTCGGCATTTATACTCTTGCCGTTGATTGTTCTAGCGTTATCGCTGGCGGTGGCGTAGGTTCCAGAACAATCTGTACCACTCGCACAGTGGGCGTGATCTTATCGAAATGATCTACTACAGTCCGGAACCTTCTAGAAAACTGCAGGCGCGGTTCGCGCTGAGAATCGTGTGGTGTTTTGGGACGATAACAAAAACTTGGGAAATAGAACGTGGCAGTATGTATGTGTGCAAGGAGGTATGTATGTATGTGCGTGCTTTGTGACTTCAACAAAAGAGACGTCACAATCAATAAGCTGCCACTTCCATGGTTTCAGATATCCTGCAGGAGCCATCAAACTGTGTTCTAGAAGATGCACACCTGTTTCTTCGGCCAGGCTCCTTACACGGAGCGAGTAGGGCTTCCGCAACGAAGGACGGTTCTCGAACAAGCCAGAACAAGTCAAATCATTACTTGTGAAATGAGAGGTGTGTTTCTTGTCTTCGATCACCTTCAGAAATTACAAAAAAGACAGGTAACATCCTTTTAGGTAGAGTGACCATTCATTTGAACCCAGGTACAGACTCTCTAAAGGGCTAGTTCGAAAAGCACCTGTAGAGAGCCGAATTCCTAGATGTTGGACAAGGTCGAGAATCTTCAAGGCCATTGGTGTTGCCGACTGATCAATTAGAGCGCCATAATCTAGGCGTGTGCGTACGAGGCTTTTATATAAATTCATCAGGCATTTCTTGTCACTGCCCCACGTAGCACGTGACAAGACTTTCAAAATATTCATTGATTTAAAGCACCTGTCTTTTAAATACTTCTTGTGTGGGATTGAGGTTAGATTTGTGTCTTATGCTAGACTAAGAAACTTGTGCTCGGTCTTCACTGGCAGGTGTTCACCATGCAGATCAATGTCAGGGTCAGAATGGAGGCACCTCTTTCGGCAGAACAAGACGCAAGTGCTCTTTTGCGCGTTGAGTATAAAACCATTCTCACTGGCCCATTGACATACCTTATTTAGCCCCAGTTGAACTTGTCATTGGCACATTGAGATTTCTTACGATTTGTAACAAATCTGTACATCATCGACATATATGCATTAAAATAATACGTGGGAGAGACAGGTGCAAGGAATTCATTTTTACTATGAAAAGTGTGCAGCTCAATACATCTCCTTGTCGCACTCTTGTTTCTCGGACAAATACTCGAGATAAAACAGTGTCAACTCGGACACAGAATGTACGGTTGGACAGGTAGCTTTCGATAGTTGTCGACATTCTACCCCGCACACTTAAATGTGAGGGGTCTCGCAATTCGCCAAAGTGTCATGTAGTGTCATATGACTTTTCCACATCGAGGAACACAGAAAGAAAAAAAATTGCTTATTAACAAAAGCGTCATACATTTGTGCCTCGATACGCACAAGATGGTCAGTGGTGGACCAGGCCTTTCGAAACCCACAATGGTATGAGTCAAGTAGGCTAATAATTTCAAGGAAGTACATCAGGCGCCTGTTAATCACTTCCTCAAAGACCTTGCAAAGACATCTGGTTAACGCTATTGGCCTGTAGCTGAAACTGAGGCCGGGTCCTTGCCTTGATTTAGAATTAGTATAAGGATAGCTTCCTTCCAGGCTGAGGATAGCTCGCCGGAAGACCATATCGCATTACGCAGAGAGAGAGAAGAGCTTTGTGAGTACCAGTGGGCAGGTGTTTTAACATTTCATATGCCAGAGGATCCAGGCCTGGGGTAGACTTATTGCAGCAGGTAATTGATGCTTGTAGTTCAGCCAAACAGAAATGTTCATTGTATGCCTCATGTGTTATGGGTTTGTGCTCTAGTCTCTGTTTTTCTATTCTGGTTTTGTATCGTCAGAATGCTTCACAATAGTGTGATGAGCTGGAGACCTGTTCGAAATGCGCTCCGAAATTGTTAGTTTGGTAATCCAAACGCTTCTCTTGTGTGTTCACTAGAGGAAGTGAATCTGCTTTTTGTCCTGTCACCTTACCAACCATGTTCCAGACTCTCGCCTCATCTGTGTATGAAATAATGCCTCATAAAAATTTGTGCCAACTTTTCCTTCTCGCCTGTCGGTGCGTTCTCCTTCCTTGTGACTTGACGTTCTTAAAGTTTACAAGATTCTCGGCAGTCGGCGAGTCTGTAAGCAACTTCCATGCCTTAATTTGTTTCTTTTCGCATCACGGCACTCATTATTCTACCATGCGACTCGTCGTTTGCCAGATGGTCCACATGTTTAAGGAACACATTTCGTTACTGCAGCAACCAAGAATGTTGTGAAGTAGCATACAGCGTCCTCTATGCTTAACGCTGCCATGTCAGTCCAAATTAATCGAGTAATTTTTTGAAACTTTTTCCTATCGGCTTTCTCGGTGAGCCAATGAGGAACCTGTGCAGGACATGTATTTGTTAATAATGTGCTGATAACGATAGGAAAATGGTCACAACCGTATGGATTATAAATGACTTTCCATTTAGTTAGAGGCACGAGTGATGGGGATGTTATGCTGAGGTTGTGCTGAATTGCAGAAGCAGTTGTGAACGCGTGAAGCGGCAGCCAATTTTTGCTCCTGCTGAAGCCGATCCAACATATTCATCATCTCCACTGCCAGCCATCACGTGGCTGATATCACCAGAAAAATCACAAGCCTTACTATCCACGGAAGGCTGTACGCTGTCAATGCCTATCCAACAGTGGGACACGGCACACGAAAAGGAGTGATACATGGTATGACTCCCAACACAAGCACAGAAACTCTCCTAGCAAATCTACGCATACAGACACAAGGAGTCGAGATCCTAAGAGCCAGAATGCTTGCAAAGACAATGACAGCGGTGATCACGTTTTTCGGCCCAATGACACCAAGTTTTGCGTACTATAAAGGCGGCGAGGTCTCCTGTTTCCCATTCCAAATAACTATACAATTCTGCTATGCCTGCAAGCAAACGGGACACAGAACAGACGTTTGCCCGACGCCCACCATCGCAGTGTGTCACAACTGTGGTATGAAGGAGCCTCAACCGGACCACCCTTGCAACCCTGTATGTTCCACGTGTGGAGAGGGACACTTGACGGGGACCAAAGAATGAAAACAGCGCTTCAAGCGGCCAGTAAGGCAGCAGCATCTTAAGCTGCCAGACCAGACGACAGACAAAAAGGCAACTAGCGGAGCCTTACTATCACAGCCAAAACCAAAGTGGTATGCATCGGAAGACACAAACAATATTGAAGAATGGTCACAGCTTGAAAACAAGGTAAACACAGCCGAAAGGAAAAGACACAAGCCACAATCACGGAAGAAAAAGAAGAAACATCATAAACTAGGAGCCCGAAAGTCGCAACCTACTTCCTGTCCTCAATCCCTATCGCCTACCCCAACCAGGACGCCTGGAGTGGCCGGGGGCTCGACCCAGAAGCAGGTGAGCAGGGCGGCGGGGATGGCGCGAGGGGTCGCCCCAATAACATCCCACCCTGAGTATCATGTGTCATAAACGTCGTGTGTGATGAGTGAAGAAAACGACGACAACGACGAAAGTGCGGGGCAAGGCGCGTGGAATTTTGAGCCAACTGTGCGCGTGAGGTCAGCCAATCAGCTGATGACCTGTGGTGGCCCATCGAGGTGGCGTACCACGATTGGGCCACGTGTGACCATTACGTGGCGGTAAGCTTTGTGGCTGGGGATGAGCCGAAGCAGCGGCAGACGGAACACAGCGGGCCGAAGCGTCGGACGCAGGCGATTCAGGTTCCAGCCAGGGAACGCGGCCGTCCACGCTGCTGACGTCCAACTACCAGCTGGGGCGGCATTGCCGGCACGAGTACTGCATCTCGGGGCGCGGCCTGGCCTGCTGTTCTCTTCCTTGCCGAGGGCAACGCGGACCTTGGCGAGGCGTCTCTACGGTCAGCCGTTCGGCACAGCGATGAACCTGGCCTGGATAATGGCCACGGTTGCGCCGAGCATCGCGTCTCAACGCAAGCTGTTTGCTGGACGGGCTGGCCATTTACACGCATGGAGCATCGCGTCTTCGATGCGGGTTGACTGCCCCGTAGTCGTACCCACGCCCCCACTCCACCAAGCGTCACCGTCACCATAGCTTCGCACATCGAGGCGCAACCCGCTTCCGATCGACTGTCAGCGCCTGCTGCCCTGCACCTCAGCGTTCGTCGGGGCCCCTTATCTCATCGTGAGGTTTTGGAACTTTCCGCCTTGAACTCGCGTTCTGTAGTTTTTTTATTCGATCAGACAGTTTTGTTAGTTATTCGCCTTCGTGGGTTTTTCTGGTTCTGTGTTCTATGTTTTTCTTTTGTGCTGTCATAAACGTGGCATGTATTGTTACCAGGTCATCCCAAAGTCCATTTTTCCTAACACGGCACGAAAAACAAGCTTGACGAACCTTGGCACCAATAAAAAAGAATATTTTTATTACAATAATGGCGAGCCTGCCTGGATTAAGCTCTTGTTTTAAATATCTTTAGGAGCCTCACTTTGTTCGTGTGCCGTGGCTGAGATACGGACCCGGAAAAGGTTGCACTATTCACTGTAGAACATAGTAGGAATTCGGCCGAGGAAAATAGTAATTGTTTGTAAAGCGGTTAGGTGCAAGCAACCGTAAGGGCCAGGAGCATTGAGTATATTGTGTGATCGTGAGGGTAGCGTGGTTGTTGTGCGGGAGGGCTTGACGCACTTGTGTAATAGCGGAATGGGCACGATTGAAATGGCCGTTTTGAACAAACTCAAAACAGCCATGCGTCCTAGGCTTTAGCACTGTTGAGAATGCAGGAGCCTTAGGTCGTGTGAAAGATCACACTAAGCTTGCGGTGAACGTGTCTTAGCGGTGACGGCTACGGCAGTCTTAAGGACATTGTAAGTGAACAGCGCTTGACATTGTGAGTTGGCGTTTGGCGTAGGCGCCTTGCAGTTTCGGAAGACGTTAGGCTTGAGGGCTCAAAATCGCTGCATAGTTTCATGCTACGCTTCCAGAAGAATATCAAGTAAGCTGGACTTGATAAACTCAGCCTCTGTAAAGACTGAGTGAAGGCAGCCTATACTATAAGACTGAGTTGCTGCTGTTTTAAGAACTCTTGAGTGTATACCAGGAAGTTCTAGACTGTTTAATGCATAAGAGTTTGAAATCTTGTGACGTGATTGGTTTTTGTTGTCCGTATGCATGTCTGGTTTGGAAGTTTGCATTCTTCTGGACTGCATCATTGTAAAAAACAAGTCGGATTGTGATATAGAGACATTTCTGGATAGACCAAAGCTCAATTAACACCTGTTTTCATTGCTCATCACTGTGTTGTGTGAGAAAAGTTGTTTTTTCTGAAACAACTTTCTTGTGTGGGGGGTTATTGTGATGAGTGAAGAAAATGCCGACAACGACGAAAGTGCGGGGCAAGGCGCGTGGGATTTTGAGCCAACTGTGCGCGTGGGGTCAGCCAATCAGCTGATGACCTGTGGTGGCCCATCGAGGTGGCGTACCACGATTGGGCCACGTGTGACCATTACGGGGCGGTAAGCTTTGTGGCTGGGGATGAGCCGAAGCAGCGGCAGACGGAAGACAGTGGGCCGAAGCGTCGGACGCAGGCGATCCAGGTTCCGGCTAGAGAACGCGGCTCTCCACGCTGCTGCCGTCCAACCACCAGCTGAGGCGGCATTGCCGGCACGAGTACTGCATCTCGGGGCGCGGCCTGGCCTGCTGTTCTCTTCCTTGCCGAGGGCATCGCGGAACTCGGCGAGGCGTCTCCACAGTCAGCCGTTCGGCACAGCGATGAACGTGGCCTGGCTAATGGTCACGGTTGCGCCGAGCATCGCGTCTCAACGCAAGCTGTTCGCTGGACGGGCTGGCCATTTACACGCATGGAGCATCGCGTCTCCGATGCGGGTTGACTGCTCCGTAGTCGTACCCACGCCCCCACTCCGCGAAGCATCACCGTCACCATAGCGTCGCACATCGAGGCGCAACCCGCTTCCGATCGACTGTCAGCGCCTGCTGCCCTGCACCTCGGCGTTCGTTGGGGCCCCTTATCCTATCGTGAGGTTTTGGAACTTTCCGCCTTGAACTCGCGTTCTGTAGTTTTCTCATTCGATCAGACAGTTTTGTTACTTATTCACCTTCGTGGGTTTTTCTGGTTCTGTGTTATATGTTTTTCTTTCGTGGTGTCATAAACGTGGCATGTATTGTTACCACGTCACCTCAAAGTCCATTTTTTCTAACACGGCACGGAAAACAAGCTTGACGAACCTTGGCACCGATAAAAAAGAATATTCTTCATTACATCATGGAAAGCTTTCCGAAAACCTATATTTAAAGCAGTCGTTGGGCGAACACAAATTGGAAGTAGCAGCTCTCAGGATGCAGTTACGAAACTCCAAGGGCGCATTAGTCAAAAATAATCACGCCTATAAACCGTCCACTCAGCCCCTCACGTTAGAATGTATTGGAAAAATGATGAGCCTACTGGTGCAATAAATGCACAGTCTGCAAAACTTTCAGCAACAATTGTATGCGGAGCTTCAGAGCCACAAAGCTTATGTGCATGTGCAATTGAATAAACAGCAAAGCACGCGTAAAAGAGCTTGCAGTGATCCGGATGCTCCCATGACAAGTAAGATTAAAAATGGGGCAGCGTATGACTCTACAGATGTCGAGGGTGTGCTTAGCTATGACCAGTAATTTAACTCGCACCTCTGACCCAGTTTAAATATGGCATTGGAACTGCCGCTCGTTCCACAAGCGAGCGGCGGCGCTGGAATCATACATGGACGCTGCAATTACGCTACCTGACTTGATATATTTGCAGCAAATTGTCAAGGGCGTAATAAAATTGAGAGATTATTACTCCATCTGGAATTTAAAATACTCTAGAATCACCATATTGCTGCATAAGGGTATTGCGTGCAGTGTATAACATCAATCTGAGTGCCCAACTGAGCACCAACTCATTCAGCTGCATACCACCAAAAGAAGTAAAGCGAAAAGGTTTATTCTTAATATTTACAGCCCTCCAAGAGAGCGTCATGTCAACTTTCTCGAGATGCTCAAGTGGGCTTTTCGGCACATGGGACATAAAGGGAGATTAGTCTTCGCAGGCAACTTCAATGCTGTCCATGCTTGCTGAGGATACCGGAAAAACACCAGGAAAGGTGCAGGTTTATTGCAAGCAGTAGAGAGATACCAAGCTGCAAATTGAGACCATGCCCCACGTGGCCACTAGACAAGGCAATAGTGTTTTCATGGTCACATATTCAGATCTAACATTCACGTACATTATTAAAAGCGGATCGCGGAAAAATCTTGATGAGAATATGGGGAGCGATCACTTCATAATGAGTTTTTTTACTTCTACTCCGAAGCTAAAAAAGGTCGTATGGGATTGCTAAATTGACCAATTAGGAGGCCTACAGGCAGTATCTGGTGACACAGCAGCCACTAGAAACGCTACGCGACTTGGTGGACGACACGAGGAAGCCGTACGGCCTACATACCAAGCACAACAAAATGAATGAAAAAAAATAGCAGTGGCTTAGCTCAGCTATGCCAGGATATACGTAGCGTTAGCAAAGGTTCAGCTGATTATTCTTACCTTTCCAGATATTATGCTGACAGCTGTTATAATTACACACACACACGGTATACGTATTACGTGGCACATGTATATTTATTTTGCTGGGCAACTACTTCGGGATTCGATGAGTTAATCTTCTCCGGTCTACTGCACTGTTCAGCAGCATTTGCCCTCTCCTTCTTCATGTCTATACCATAGTGGCAAACGCCAGTCAGAGGTGCTAAGAAGCGGCTCCAGCGCAGTGTCAGATGATGACTGCACAGGGAAGGCGCGCGCGTCGGCGTCCATATGTCTACCAAGGCTATGACGGCACTCCTCTGGAGGAGGAGAAAAAACTTTTATTGATGCTGGCCGTGCCAGATAGCCCTTATCCCCACCGGGCTGGTTCACATCCCTAGTCCGGGACGTCATTAGTCGAGGCCGCCACCCGAGCCCGCTGGACTAGAGTTCGCTGTTCCTCAAGTGTGGAGCTATTCAGTAGGGTCATCTCCCAGTTCTCTTTGGTGGGGTTGGGAAAAGGGGGTTAATTTTGGGTTCATTTGGCAGGCCCAGACCATATGGTAAGTGTTGGCTACTTCCTCACAGTACTGGCACTGCCCACTTATTTTAGGGTCGTAATATTTTAGTATGGCTGGACAGAGCAGCGTATTTGTCTGTAGGTGCCGCAGGATGCGCTCCTCCGTTTTCGAGAGTCCCTTCGCTGGTGCGGGATACAAGCGGCGTTGCTCAATGTAGTATTCTTTGATTTCTTGAAACCGTGTTAAAGGTCTGGGACGTTCAGGGGAATGGGGAGTTTCCCGGGAAGTAAGCACGCGGGCCGCTGCATGTGCAGCCTCGTTACCCTGTAGACCCTGATGTCCCGGAGTCCATATAAGACGTTTTGGGGTAGGATCGCGGTTCCTGATGCTGAATTTTAAAAGTCTATTAGCCAATGGAGAGATTTCTCCTGCAAGATAGCTCTCGCAGGCTCTTTGAGAGTCTGTTACTATTTGTTTTGAGTTTGGATGGGATACTGCCAGTGCAAAGGCTACCTCCTCCGCCTTACTTGAGCTTGTGGCTTTGAAAGTGAGGCCGTCTACCTGCGTTCCTTGATGCATTACCGCCACCGTGTAGTATCCTCTAGGTGACGGCCCGGTCACATTGACGTAATAGACCCCATTACGGGAGCCAAGCCGTTGTTCAAGTGCCTCAGCACGGGCTTGCCTTCTACCCTGGTGCGCCTCCCTGGTCATATTGTGGGGAAGCGGGGACACCCAGAGTTTTGTTCTCCAAAGTTCAGTAATACGCTCCGCGTTTTCGATTTCGCATTCGTGCCGGATCAAGAGGCGGTCCAGTAGGCGCCGCCCGGGGGGCGTCTGCGTAAGACGCGTATATTAATTTGTGAGGTGGGCTTCTTGGAGCTCTTGTATAGAGTTAAAGACTCCCAAGGCACAGAGTTTCTGATTTGAAGTGCTGATGGGTAAATCAAGTGCGCGCTTAATTACTTTCCTAAGAATAGCATCGACTCTGTTCTCTTCGTGTTTAGTCATTCGTAAGTACGGTATTGAATATAGAATCCTGCTAGTTACAAAAGCATTGGCGAGCCGAATCGCGTCCCTTCCTCGTAGCCCCCCGCGCTTGTATGACACTCGGCGGATCATGTGCCCTACCTGTTCTCCAATATTCCGTAGCTTGTCTAGCCTGGTGCTGCTTTTGTTCTGTTGTGAATCAGAAGTCCAAGGATTCATAGTTCTGAAACCTCTCGTATTGTTGATCCTGATACCATCAAGTTCAGGGTCATCCTATCTTTAATGTTTTCTCTGATATGCAGGCATTCAGATTTGGTTGGAGCGCACTGCAACCCACACTGCGCCACATAGTCCTCCACAATGGAGGCGGCCTGCTGCAGATGGTCTTCAATTTCTCCTAAACTGCCCCGATTCGTCCAGATTGTTATATCATCGGCGTATATTGCATGATATATTCCTTCCACTACTGCCAATGCTTGCGGGAGCTTCATCATGGCAACGTTGAATAGCAGCGGAGACAGGACAGCTCCTTGTGGGGTTCCCCGCGTCCCCATTTTGAATGGTCCATGTTTCTCGTTATCTATGCGAATGAACGCCAGTCTCTCAGAGAGGAAGCCTCAGATGTAGGCAAATATTTTCTTACCGCAATGGACACTACTCAAGTTTTTCAGGATGCTTTCATGTTTAACCTTGTCGAATGCGCCTTTAAGGTAGAGTGCAAGGATCGCTCTGTCGTTGTGCGTCGAGGGAATGGATTGGATAATGTCTCGTTTTAGTTGCAAGAGGATATCTTGCGCAGACAGGTGTGGCCTAAAGCCAAACATTGAATCTGCGAAATGCCCCTTGCTTTCGCGGTACGTGCGCGAGACGGTCTCTAACCATTGTTTCCATCAATTTGTCGGCACATGAAGTTAATGATATAGGTCTGAGGTTGTCCGTGCTGATTTGCTTGTCTGGTTTGGGGATGAATGTGACAACTGCTGTTTTCCATTCAGTTGGCAGTGGTTGGCCTTCCCAGATTGCGTTAATGCACTGCAATTGATGCCGATAAGAATCGTCTGACAGATTTGCTAACAGTTTTACCGTGATCAGGTCTCGGCCCGGGGCAGTGCCCCTGCGAATTTTTTTCAGTGCTGCTTTCAGATCGCACATTTCAAAAGGGGCATTGAGCTGACTGTTTTATCTACCTGCGTATTCATATGCGTTCCTGTTGGGACCCGTGGTGCGACATAGGTATCTAGCACACAAATCATCAGCCAGCTGGGAGTTGGTTCCCTGAAAACTGTGCAGGGCTCGACGGAGCTGCTTTTGCGCTTCTCCTCGGGTTTGGGCGGGGTCCACGAGAGTTCGAAAAAGGCGCCATGCTGTCCTTGTATTCATTTCTTTAGCTACAACATTGCACCGTTCTATCCAATTGGATTCGTTCAGTTGTGCATCATATTCATCCGCTTGCTTACTCAACTTGGCTATTCTAAGTTTAGGCTTGCGGTTGAATTTGTTTTTCCGCCAACGTTTAGTTAAGATTCTGCGGGCGTCCCAAAGGTGGAGCAGGTACTTATCGACGGCGGGGGTGTCTTCCGTTGTCTTTATAGTTTTAAGACACTTGGAATTGGCTGCAAGGAGCTGTTTTGCCCATCCCGTATATCCTCCCGCCCCTGGCACAGAGGGGATCACCTGTGAGTGTAAGGCTGTCCAATCTGTCAGCTTAGCTTGGCTCCATGTTCTACGGCCTATGTTGCCAAAAAGTGTGAGTCTGAGGAGACAGTGATCACTGCCGAGCGTTTCTTCTAAGTTTTCCCATGTTGCGTAGGAAATGTTCTTAGTCAGTGATAGATCCGGGCAAGTATCTCGGTTTACAGAATTCCAGATTCTAGTGGGTTTCATTGGATCTGTGAGAAGCGATAGACGAAGAGTGGATATGAGTTCTGCCAATTTCCGTCCCTTGGTGACTTCGCGGGTGTAACCCCAATGATAGCTGGGGGCGTTAAAGTCACCCAAAATCACCAGTGGGTTTTTATCTGCTTCCTTAATCGCTTTATAAAACATTTTGTTGAAGACACGTTGCCTAGATTTTGGAGAACTGTATACATTTAGAATGTACAAGCTAGAATCTCGTCTTTTATTGGGAAGGCCTTTGACCATTGTGTATTCATGAACCTCTGACAGATCAAGGTCTATCTGACAAGCGGTATACTCCTTGTGTACTAGAACACAGGTGGACGCACTTCCCTAAAATGAGTTGTAACCAGGCAATTTCGCCTGTAAGCCGGTTTCTTGTAGCGCCAAAACTGCAGGGGTAAAATGTTGATTCTGCAGGAAAAGGTTAAGAGTGGCCCTCTTTTTCCTATCTTTAGACCCCCTGCAGTTACACTGGAAAATATCGAGTTGCTGTTGTTTGGAGCTTTTATTATTATGTTTAGAATTGCCTGCCATTACGAATTTATTATTGAGGAGGTATCATTTTCGCCACTGCAGCCAGCGTGGTAGCCTGGAGAGGCGTGGGGGACTCAGTTTAGTTTGTTAATGACTGGGCTATGTTGCTCTCGGATTCAGAATTTGCCAGGTTACGATGAACAATTTTGCATCGGGGTTGTTCTGTTGTCTTAATGCTAAGTTTGAGTTCGTCCATTTGGGGTGTGAGCCAATTTTGAATGGTTTGTAGTACACTGGCTGTGAATTTTGGCAAAACGCTTTGCTTGAGGTCTTGCATAGCGGCTTGAACTGATAGGTTCAGCTGCTGCGAAATAATGTCTTGTACTGTAAGCTTGGTTTGTTTTAGGATCATTTTGCTCTGCTCCTCAAGTTTAGCCTCTAGTCTGCTTAGTCGACCTTCTATGTCGTTTGAAGCACCTACTACAGTTTTATACACACTAGTGTTACCCGATACGTCTGACTGAGTGTCCTGCTCATCGTCCGAGCAGTCGGAGGTGTGCATAGCCACCGATTCCGGCGGTGGTGGAGGAGTAGCAGCCTGCGACGCCTTCAGCGCCCGATTTTCGCGTTCCAGAGTTTCAATGCGTTTTTTCATGGCTTCCAATTGTTTTAAAATTTCAGGATTGGAGGGGGAGGTAGTGGTGGTGGTGGGAGACTGAGAGGAGACCCCTACCCAATCGCTCACCTGTTTGGGCGGGTTTGCCAGTGACGGGAAATCCTCGGCGCCGAAGGTAGACGGCCTCGAATTCTGTCCGGCTGGGGCTTTGATCGGCTTGGGCTTGTTATGCATGGGCTTCGCTTTTTCGTCAGTCCTGAGAGCTGCTGAGGGCTCTTCTTGCTTGTTTTTTAGTCCATGTTGCCGCTGTGTTAGAGCGGGCTTCCATGCCTTCCGGAATTTTCCGATGCACTGCGCTGAGCCGTTGAAATGGTTTTCACCGCATATAAGGCACTCGGGTTGACAGTCGTGCTTCGCTGGACCCTCCAGAGTGAGTTCCACCTTCGCACCACAGTGAATGCACCGCTGATTGTGTGGATTGGGGCACGCATCCGGTCTGTGGCCCACCGTTCCACACCGGTAACATGCCGGAACCGTTTTCTTGTAGTAGCGCACTGGCACGTTTTCACAGCAGTAGTGAATGAATCTTGGAACGTACCGTTCTTTGAAGGTCACCACTGCAACATTGAATGTTCCGAGTTTCCGCATATACAAAATTTCGCCGTCGATCTACTCGAGCTTGCGTCGAAGGGATTCAGAAGTTTCATTGTCTGCGACGGTGACGACACCCTTGCAGGTTTCTCCGGCTGATTTCAAATGTCCTTGAAATGGTACCTGGCGGTCCCCGATCGTTAGCGTGATGTCCCCGATGAGCTTCATGGCCAGGCTTTCCGTTTTCACACCTACAACAACGATGTTTTGGTCCCACACTGGCCACACGGAGATACCAGCGTTCGTGGTGCTGCCGGTGAAGCGTTGCACTGCTGTGCCGATCCCGCCTGGGCCGAACGCAGCGTGCAAATCCATGGTTATTTTAGGGGCGAAGCTCCTTAGGGCGTGGGCTGTGCGTCCCCTGTACCCTGTATGTAGGCACCTCTAGTTTAATTCTTGCAGTGTTCACTAGATGGCGGTACCGTCACCTGTATGTAGCCACCTCTAGTTTAGTTCTTGCAGTGTTCACTAGATGGCGGTACCGTCTCCTGTATGTAGCCACCTCTAGTTTAGTTCTTGCAGTGTCTACTAGATGGTGGTACTTGTAGCTGATGATGAAAAGATGCAAGATGTTATAAACTAGAAAGCGGTACTTGTAGTTGATGAAAGACGCGAGATCTTATAAAATAGGAATGATGTCACATATGGCGCGTGTCGTTGGTTGAAGGCAATCGTTCGATTTAGTGCGGTGACGTACGCTAGGGGGAGCGATGTAATAAAATCGAGTGGGCAAAATGTACAGAGGATTCATGGTTTACCAGGTTTACCTCCGGAGCTTCGCCCACTCATCATCATTCACTTCGTGGATATGGCGGAATTTTTTGGTTTAAGCACAATAACCAACTCGTCCGACCAGATTCGAGGCGTGTGTGTTGGCTTCCACGTCGCCAGCTGCCGCGGGGACTCAACGCAAGCTGCGGGTGTTGATCCTGTTTTGCGAGCCTGTGGCTGGGCGGTGGCCGTCGAGCCTCGGGGCTTGATTTTAGCGAGCTTCTCTTGCAGTTGGCGAACCATGATCTGAAGATATTCGTCTTCACCTGGTATGGGGTCTTCCCGTGTTTCTGCCACCTCGATGTCAACCCACTGCATCGTGCTGGGGTCGTAGCCTGTCTTCGTGGACGTTGCCATGGCTGGAGACCCGGGCGTAAGCCTCGTCGGCGTTAGTCTTAGCCGGGCTCGGGCGTCGCGAGGTGTTCAACCAGTCGTAGATTGGCGGAAAATGAGCCTACCTGAATAAAATAGGCATCCAGAGGTTCCTGATGGCTTCGCCGAAACGCTGAAACCAGTTTCTGGTGGATATTTGCCAAAAGTCCACAACATTCGTCGATTTCCGACGGAGCCGACGTGACATGCGTCTCACGCGCGCGCTCAAACGGCGCGTCCCCCACTCCTCTGGAAAGCGCACAGCGGCGGCGGCGAGTCGCGTGCGGCCGCGGCCGAGTGTGAGGGAAGTGCCGGCTCCGGTGCGTGACACCACTGATTGTCTGCGCAGCGCATCAAATTGCGCGCACACCGGCTGCGAGCCGCGCACGGCGGCGGTGGAGTATCATTGCGCGCGCGCAGGTCAGTGCCACGCGAAATTGGCTCAGTGAGGGCAGTGTAGTTAACGCTACAAAACTCCAGTAGTGGACCCCCACATCATTCACTTGCGAGAAGGCCAGCGCATCATCATCAAGAGGTTGAAAATGCAGACATTGAATAGAAATCTGAAAGCCAGAATTGCAGAATTGTCCGTTAAAACTAATGAATATGCCCGAGAGCTTAAGGCTAGTAATTGGGTCACCTTCTGTGATTTCCTGAGGGAAACACTGTCTACAACTAATACGTGGGCAATATTGAAATGTATGCTAGACCCCATGAACACGAAAACTACTACAACTAGAACATTGCGAGCTTTAGCGGAAGAATTCAAAGGAGACGATGACGCTTTGCTGCAAATCCTTCGAGAGAAATACATTGGCAGCGATTGGGAAACTATACAGGATCTAGAATATAAGGCTTTAGAAAAGCAGGACCTAGATTCCCCGATAAATCAGCAAGAGGTCTTCGCGGCTTCAAGGTTGCGTAAAAGGCATTCGGGTCTGCGAGAGGACAAAATAACTTATGCGATGTTGTGAAATATGAGCGATAAGCAACTTAGTTACCCATTGCTCTAACGAAAAAGTATGGGCAGGAGGAGAAATCTTTAGCTAATAGAAGGAGGCCAAGATATTTCTTAATCCTAAACCTGGAAAGGATAAAACGCTCCACAACCTTCGGTCCATATTGTTGACATCATGCCTAGACAAGCTTCTTGGAATGGTTGTGCACACCAGGCTTTCTGAATACTTAAAAAGAGAGAATTATCGTTCCCACAACATGCATGGATTCAAACAGCATTTATTTACGTAGGATATATTCCTGCGATTAAAAGGTGAAGTGATTCAGAATGTACCCACTGAAGCCCCAGCGCGGTGGTCTAGTGGCTATGGTACTCGGCTGCTGACCCCTAGGTCGCGAGATCGAATCCTGGCTGCGGCGGCTGCATTTCCGATGGAGGTGGAAATGTTGTAGGCCCACGTGCTCAGACTTGGGTACACGTTAAAGAACCCCAGGTGGTCCAAATTTCCGGAGCCCTCCACTACGGCGCCTCTCATAATCATATGGTGGTTTTGGGACATAAACCCCACATATCAATCAATCGATGGAACCACTGGAGGGGAGAACGTAGTCGCAGTGCTGGATTTGAGGCAGGCATTCGATACAAACTCTCATAGACTTGTACTGGAAGAACTTAAGTCCTTGAATTGTTGTGCTCGAACATTTTGCTATATCAAAATTTCTTTGCAACCACACAGCAACCGTATGCATGGAGAACATACGCTTCCAAAGATTTCCAATGCCAAATAGATGCATACCGCAAGGTGCTATGCTTTCGCCACTCCTCTTTAGTATAAGCGATGAATCGATCATCAAAGCAGCTGGAGCGAATTCCTGACCTCCAATTCGCGCTCTATGCCGATGATATCACTCTAGGGGTCAACAAAAGCTCAATGGGAAAGAAGGAGCAAACTTTACCAGCGATCGACACCGTCCAGGCGTTTGCTAAAGATAATGGCATGACATGTACACCTGATAAATCAGAATTTATCCGCGTTCATGAAAGAAATTCTATAAAGAAATCCGCCATACAAATAGGCGTAGGAGATCAAACGCTGCCGGAGAGACAAACAATAAGAATATTAGGTTATATTATATATTAGGCTGCAAAGCAAGAAAAGAACAAGCTATTCAATCAAAATGCTGAAATGTTCACTGAAAATCATCGCTCGAATGATTCACAGAACAACAAGAAATGGCAAAGGGCTAAACCAAGGAGAAATTCTACGCTTGGTACGAGCCTTCATCCTTAGTAGAGTCAGATATGGACTACCATATCAGGAGCTCACACAAACGAAAATTATTGAGATTGACTTCATAATACGGGGAGCATACGAAGCTGCCTTAGGTATACCGCTTAATGTACCAAATGACAAAGTGGAAGCGCTTGGTGTGTACAACACTTTTGAAGAGCTTGCGGCAGCAACACCTCTCTCGCTGAAGGAACGACTATGCCTGACAAAGGTAGGCAGAGAAACCCTCACTCGCTCGGAATACTCTACAAGACCACAATACTGCCGGGAGAACATTACTACGATGGTTAGAAAAACGTTCCAACACATAACCGTCTGCCCTATTCCGCGAAACATGAGTAAGTTGTACCATGAAGCGAGAAAATAAGCCAGAGCTCGCCAGCTTCAAAGACAGTTTGGCGAAAGCTATGAAGTAGTATACACCGTTGCCGCTAAATCAAACGAGAGCTGCGTTATAGTAGCAGTTCAACCAATGCCACATACCGCTAAATGTGCCGCAGCGTCAATTAAAACAACCTGTACAGCGACGATGGAGGCGGCGGCGATTGCGCTAGCTATTCGAAATAAAGAGACAGAGAACGCCTCCGCATTAGTCTTGTCTGATCCCCAGAAAGCCTGCAGAATGTTTCTACGTGGTCCATTACCGAATTCCCGCTTGAAAATACTTGTTGAGTGGCTGATACATGACCATGCTATAATGACCATGCTAGATTTGAGCAACCGAGAGAACAACAACGATTATAATCAGTATGAACATTGCACTGCACGCGATATCCTCGAGCGTCAACGGAAGACAAGGCAGCGGTATGCCCCACCGCACAAAGCACTTAAAGTAAACGAAGCTCACCAGCTATGACATATCAGGTTAACACCTATCCACATTTGAAAAGGTGGCATGATAAAAACCCCATCGCATGTGTAAACCAATGTCCGTGGTGCGAGTCATGACCGACGTTGGAACACGTCACATGGGACTGCCGGAACAAGACTACGGAGGTTCAGTCGCCTCTGATACTCACGCTACTGGGGGAGCCTTGGGAAGCCGTCCTTGTCCGGCCTGACCTGAAGACCCAAAGGGGTTTTCTGGATCAAGCCTGTCGAGCTGCAGCGGCCACTGGTGTCCTGGAATGAGAAAACTACCCTTGGCATTCTACCCTCCTTTTTTCCTTTTCTTTTTTTTCATAAATAAAATTATTGTATCATCATCATCAAAGACGGGGGCTCTGCCGTCATTTAGCGAGCGGAGAGAAGCAGAGATGAGAGACCGAAAGACAGAGAAGCTTCCAGTGTGGTTCTGTTGGCTACCACACGTCATGTGACACGTCACTCTCTCTCGTGCCCCTTTGACGTTACCCCTCCACGAGAAATTGGAAAGGAGGCTGCCACTGCTGTGCGAGAGGGAGAGAGAGGGACAGCCGAGGGAGCCGGTGCATGCATTTCCAACCTGTTTCTTCGTGTTTCTTTGATCTTCGTGTGGGTTGTTTTTCGCGTCGGGAAAGAGCCTGCTGCTTGGTGCGTCATTTTGTCTTATTTTTCGCGTGGTTTCCTGGAAATACCGAGACCCGTGTAACGCGCGTTGTGCTCGGAGCTCCAACCTTAACCCAGGTGCAAGGTGAGTGTGCTTATATACTTCTTTCGTCTGTTTTAATGGCTGTCCATGGTTTGAGCGCGGCACCTAGTTTGCGAGTAGCGAAGAAGCAAGCACTAGTTTCCGCAGGTTGTGGAGTTGACTTCTTTCGCGCGTCTGTGCGAATTCTCTTCTTGCAGTATGCATTCGAGCGCGGTCCATGCAGAGTGGCAGTTAGCCTGATACCACCGCCTTGAAAGGTACTTTTGTGCCGAGGCTGAACCACGTGCACCAATTTTCAGGCGTCGGCTTGTGCCTTATGATGAAAAAAATCAATGTCCTCTTCCTGCGAAAAAAAAAGAAAACGCGAGCTCATGGTCAGCTTTGGCGCGTGTTTATTGTACTTATCGCGCACTTTCGATTGCTATTGAAAGTGGTTAACTGGGCAAGGACGGGAATCGAATGGCCGGGAGCGTTATCATCTAAAGTACCGCTTAATACATTGAGAGTACCTGACGAAGATGTTCCAAAAGCACTTTTTGTTTTTTTCCTTGTCATCTGTTCGTTATATTATCTGCGCTTAGAGCCCATGATGACCATCACTATTCTGAAGAACTAAATAATGTTGATGATGCAGCCACGAATTTGTAAAATTATACGTAAACCAGAAATAGCTTTTTTCTCTTTAGTACTGTGGCTAAAAAGTGTTCTCTTCCACCACTTCTTACTATGGTTCTGTATGGCTAGCTGACATAAAAGGCAGACGTTGGTATCTGATTGTGGTCGGGCAATTCTACCCTGATTAATGCATTGCAATCGAAAGTGACCCTGTCTTGTAAATGCACACGGAAGCATAGATACGTCGCAGAAAAAAGACCTTGATGCGAAAAACATAGTGTATTTTGAGGAAAATTGTAGCAAGAGCAATCACGCACGAGGGCTGACGGAATCATTTAAAAGGAAAGTTACTGCCTACGAAACCAGCAGATATGCCTTCGCTAAAATTGGTAAACTGGAGTTAAGTGCACCATTATCGACATGTGCAAGCATTTAAAACACAGTAGGTATAGGGCAGCTCTAGGAGAAGTGGTAAGTACTTGGAAGTTTTTTATGCAATTTACTGCATGCAACTGTCTAATAGACATCATACGCTGACTGCTAATAGCTTCAATCGTCTTTGGTTCATAGGCTTGGTCTGAAGGGTAAACAGACACCTTCTTGCGTAGATAGGTCCACTTCAAGCTTATTTGGTTATGGATGTCACTGCAACTTACACACTGCGAAGCAACGTATGTACTCAATATCTCACAATTTTTATTTAGTCTACTTTTTTACTGTTTCTGGTAACACGTGCACTTCATTTGTAAAGATTGACAAGATGCTCAATTATGTCTCCTAAACAAATCCCTCAAGTTTGATGTCTAAGTAAACTCTGCCCATGCACCCAAGCCACTATTGTTACGCCTCATTGTGAAGGAGGTTTTTATGAAAGTCAAAACGACGTCTTTTTATTTTTAACTTTGTCATGTATTTCCTACCTTTCAACTGTGTGTTGGCTTGTAATATGAACGGCATTATCAGCTGCTTTTGTTAAATATTACAAGGCGGCCCTTAGAAGTTTGGTGGGTTAAACATTGCAAGGCGGCCCTTAGAAGTTTCGTAATGATGTGTGAGTTCGATAGGTATATCTGGTTATTACAATTTTTCTCCTGAGCCCAACTGATCTTTCAATTGTGAATTCCCAGCATGCAGGTGAAGAGAGCCTGGAGAGGATGCCAGCAAGACCTCATCTTGCTGCCATAGGTGACTATAGAATTTTTTTGCTCAAAACATGACTTGTGCAGCTTAGCTTGTTATTGAAGGCAAACGTTCTTGGAAAGATAGAGATGGAAAATACAAGAACGTGGAGTGTCACTGGAGCAAACGTTTTGACAAGTAAACTTGTCTTCTTCAAGGCTGCAGCCTTCGAGAAGACAAGTACGCTTGTGGAAATGCCGTCTCTAGCGACAATGCATAACAATAAATTTTCCAACCGGAATAATATTTTTCAATCGCTTGACATGATCTGCAAACTGTGTTATATGCATATTGTGAGAGGGACTTTAGAGAGTCTCAACCTGCTCCACTAATATATCACAGGTAGGAGCAATTAAATTTGGAGAACGAGGCTACCTCAAAATGCAAAAATTCAGTTTTGTTCCATTTATATGAATAATTAGGTTCACCAGCCACTTTAGGTCTAAAGACCCAGCCAGACAGATTTCTGTCGGATACGTTCGCCTTGAAATTGTGCCATTTAGAGCATGAATGACTTATCTCATAACATTGTGCCTATGCCGGCAAGTTAAAACTACATTCTGCATTCCTATTTTCTTTCCTATTAAGGGTGCCTTTTTCAAGAAGCATTTGATAGTTTGTTGCTTTCTTTTTATTTCTCGTCCAATATTTGTTTGTAAATCTATTTCTACTGACAGGTGTTACGTGTTTATATAAGGGTAACATCTGGGTCATTTCTAAGGCAAGTGAACCAACCATTTCGGTGGCCATGTCAAATATATTGGGCCATTTCATATAAATCGTACCCGGTCAATTTTCGACCATCTCTGATTGGGCTAAAAATTGTGCAGGTATATGTGAATGTGAGTAGTATTTATTGAGCCATTATACTTTACAAAAAAGTTTTGTGTTGCCTAGTTCTCACTTTAAAGTTTAGACACCCAAGTGAAACGGTGTCACACTAAATCATTTATATAATAGTGCTGTTTCAATCAATTATAATGATACAGTGTTTTTGTTAATGTCAAGGTGTTACTCTATGAAGACTGATAGGCGACTCAATTTATCTTTATTTTTTGCCTCGGCGAAAAATTGCAATACATTGCATGTTCAGCATTTCTCTATAAATAGCACAAATTTTTCCCAATACTGTAATATAGTAACGTTTTCTGTTTTATATGTCCCCATATTTTCAGCACAGGACAAAAACCATTACGTTTCCTCCACAAGATTTTGCTCTGGTGTCAATTCGTTTCATATTGCAGTGTCTGTGTCACACAGTGCATTTGACACATTTCCGGAGTTTCACTTCTGAAGCCCAAGTATTTGATCGGCACAGTTTATGCAGCATGGATTTATTTTGTCATTTTATTTTTGTTCCCAGGTACAAGGGGCAGATCAACCCGACTAGAGGCTGTGGTGAAGGCAGAGTCAGCGGAGTAGCTTGAAGGGTGCTCCGCCTTCTCAACACATTTTAAAGAATAATTGTGCAAGTATTCACAAAAGCTTTTGTTGCATATTTTATGCAGTGCTACCCATGTCGTATGACAGTGGCATGGCGACGTAGACTACACTACAATTCATAATGACACAGAATACACTTGTTCTCATGAACCATTATCGGCAATTGTCATTATTGGCAATCGAACCATTATTGGCAATCTATTGAGAGCCTGCTGTTACAAGTGCTACATTGATGTTCTTAAATTAGTTTTATTGACAAAAAGATGTTAAATGACACCAATTAGTAATTACTTTAACTTTAAATTGACAACTTGTCGTCATTTTGACGGTCAATGGCTGTCAATTGTACAGTTCAGTTTATCATGGAGTTAACTTAAAAAACATCAATATGATGAAAGAATACCATCATTTGTAAATGACAATCGTTAATTATTTTGATGTAAATTTTATCAACTTGACGGTTTGCTTGTATTTTGAACTGAGGGTAAACACATCAAAATGATAGCACTGTGCCGTCATTTGAAAATGACGGCCTGTCGTCATTTTGATGTAAATGTTATCTATTTGACAGTTTGCTTGTATTTTAAAATGACCGAAAACACAACAAAATGATAAAATTGTGTTGTCATTTGAAAATGACTGCCTGTTGTCATTTCGACGGCCATAAGCTTGGAAATAGAGGTGCCGGTACATTCACTGTCATTTTGGCAAAAATGTTTTTAGAGTGTAGCCGTGACCCGAATCCACGAGCAAACCCCAACTAATGACGACGAGCTAGCGACCTCGACGTAAAATTCGACGGCCACAACGTCACCAGTCACGTCGACACTGGGGCAGAATGTTCCGTCTTCAGAGGACCTTTCGCGATGGAGTTGAAGAAAGTGAAGACTTCTTGGCAAGACCCTGAAATGTGGACCACTGGGGGTCATGTACTAACGCCGGCTGGTTTCAGCACAGCAAAACACACCGTGAAAAACTGGACTTATCCTGCAAGCTTTCCAATTCTGCAACACTGCTCCAGAGATTTGATACTTGGGATGGTCTTCTTGAGGCTACAAGGAGCTGTCATCAACATAAGTTCTGAGGCAATAACGCTATTCAAAGAAAAATCACTGCCACCACTCACGTCGTCAGGATCGCACGCCTTGAATGTGCTGGGAGATCAAGTCACCGTTCCTCCTCACTCCAGCGTCATCATTTCCGTCAGCACTCAAGAAGCATCTGACATGCAAGGCGTCATTGAAGGCGACCAGCACCTGTTGACTGATTCATTGATTGTTTGGTTGATTGATATGTGATATTTAACGTCACAAAACCACCCTATGATTATAAGAGACGGCGTAGTGGAGGGCTCCAGAAATTTCAATCACCTGGGGTTCTTCGACGTGCACCCAAATCTTAGCACAAGTGCCTAGAACATTTTGCCTTCACGACCAGCACCTGTTGGTCAACCACAAAATTTGCGTCACCAGAGGAATAGCTTTGGTGCATGGAAGTAACGAAAAATCGATGCTCACGAACTTCAGAGCAACGAGTACAAGCAGTGTAGCAGCTAGGGCTAGTAGGTATGACATGACGATAGTTATAGCGTGAGAACGGAACGACGACACAGAGACAAAAAGACACAAAGGACACGAGCGTACGAGCACTCGTGTCCTTCGTGGCCTTTTTGTTTCTGTGTCTTCGTTCTGTTCTCGCGCTATAACTATCGTCATGAGTACAAGCACGTGAGCAAAGGAACGATGGTTGCCTACATCGAAGAAATTATACAGAAAGCAAGCAACGTTTTCGCCGTCACCCATTCTGTCGATTGTTCTCCGACGACTCAAGTCCTTCATTCGGCTTTCAACGTTCGTCTGAGCCTTCAGACGTAGGAGCAAGAACAGCTAAAAAACCTGCTTATGAAATACAGGAATGCTTTTCGCCATTGTCGAGAATTCGTCAGACTCTGTCGCAAAACATTGAATCATAACAGAAGATTGCGCCTAGCCACTCTGTGAGAGCCCGTACGAAAATTCGGCGCGAGAAGTTGAGGTCATGAAGAAACAAGTCGACAAACTTCTGCGTGACGACATCATCAAGCCTACAATAAGTCAATGAGCATCACCGGTGGTGTTAATGAAAAAGAACGGAACAGTATGCTTCTGCTTCGGCTATCAAAACCTGGAAAAATTTATGACAAAGTATGTTTACCTGCTCCTACGGATAGGCGGGCCCTAAAGCGACTTCGCAATGCGAAGTACTTTTCTTCGAGGGACCTCAAGACCGGCTATTGGCAAATCAAAATTTACGAGAGGGACCGAGAACAGACGGCCGTCATAACACCGGACGGCCTGTTTGAGATCAAGGTCAAGCAATTAGATTTCAAGGTCAAGCTGTTTGATTTTTGCACGTGCCACTTTCCAACAAGTCATGGATACATTCCTGGCTGGCTTGAGGAGGTAGACTTCCCTCGTTTAATCGGATGACGTCGTTGTGTTTTTGTCAAACTCGTATATGCACACCTCCAGCGTCTTGAATCTGTACTTGAAGCAAGCTGAAGCTCTTAACTCACCCTAAAGTCTGAGAAGTTCCACTTCACGTAAAAAGAGCTCCTTTTCC
This sequence comes from Rhipicephalus annulatus, assembly GCA_013436015.1. Classification (NCBI taxonomy): domain Eukaryota; kingdom Metazoa; phylum Arthropoda; class Arachnida; order Ixodida; family Ixodidae; genus Rhipicephalus; species Rhipicephalus annulatus. The sequence goes on from WOVY01010760.1 coordinate 183,170, forward strand.
TTGGTCACGTGATATGCAACACTGGAGAACGCCCAGACCCACAGAAAACAGCTGCCGTCGCCATATTCTCGACATTTACCGACAAAGAGGCCGTGCGCCAATTTCTCGGCTAGTGCTTCAATACAGACGCTTCGTCAATGACTTTTCACAGATCACCGAGCCACTAACACAGCTGACGAAGACTGACATCAATTTTGAGTGGGAAACAGCGCAAATTGAACATTTCATGAATGCTATAAGACACCGCCACTACTTGCTTACTTTGGCAAATACGCCAAAAAAATAAGTACACACTGACGCAAGCAGCTTAGCACTCGGCACCGTCCTTGTTCAAAAAACCAACGCCCTGGAAAGGGTTATCAGTTATGCTAGCTGGTCACTATCTAAGGCCGAAACCAACTATTTCAAAACAGAAAAAGAGTGCCGTACCATTATATGGGCAGCGTCAAAACAACGCTCTTATCTCTATAGCAGGCCTTTCAAAGTTGTTAGCAAGACAATGCTCTGTGTTGTCTAACTAACATGAAGGACCTCTTAGGTCGCCTCGCACGATGGAGTCTAAGATTTCAAGAATTTCACATTACCGTGGATTACAGGTCTTGAAGGATACACTGCGACGCCGACTGCTGTCTCGTACCCCCGTCAATCCACCACCGCAGGACAACCAAGATGATAAGTACTTCTTGGGAACCATAAGTGCCGACGACAGTGAGCCGACCTGGAACTGAGAGGGCTAGCTGAATACCCCGAGGGCCGGACCAGTGTCGTCCCAATAGTCTTCAGGTGAGAACTGGCGTCATTTTCCTTAAAAACCAACATCCTCGTAAAGAAGAACTTCTCTCTAGCCCAATCCAGCTACCTTATTGCTCTACCTTCAGCAATGCGACCAAAAATTTTGCAGGCCCTGCACGACGACAAAACATCTGGCCACCTTGGTGTTTCCCGCACGCTCGCGATAAAACAAGATAAATACTACTGGCCACGCCTTGCCGCCAATGAAGGTCATTACGTGAGGATATGCTGGGAATTCCAGCGACGCAAGACAGCACTGACAAGGCCAGCACGGCCTATGCAACCTATCGAACCACCCCGCTGACCATTTCAGCAAATCGGTATGGGCTTACTTGGGTCGTTCCCAATGTCGGCTGTCGGAACCAAATGAATCGTCATAGCTACCGACTACCTTACCCGCTACGCCGATTCAAAACGCCTTACTAAAAATAGTGCATCTGAGGAGCCAAATTTTTCGTCGAATGCATTGCCCTGCCTCACGGTGCCCCGGAGGTGCTCATCCCCGACAGGGGTACATTATTTACTGCAAAGCTCATCCAAGAATTATTGGCATGCAGTCACACAAACCACCGCCATACTCCAGCGTACCAACCCTAGACCAATAACCTCACCGAGAGCCTAAGCAAAGCCATCGCCGACATGCTGGTCATGTACGTCAACGTCGAACAGAAGACAAGGGGTGCCATCCTTCCGTACGTGACCTTCGCATACAACACCGCCGTACAAGAAACGACGCCGATGACGCCATACTAGTCGGTCTACGGAAGGACCCTGGAGACGATGCCCGACACCATGTTACCCAACATCACTGGCGAAAAAAGAAAAACCTCGATGTGAGTAAGCACTTTCCGCGCGCCAAAGAATCCAGACAACTCGCTCGGCTCCGCATCAAGAACCAACAAATGACCAGCAGCCGTCGTTAGAATCTTCGATGAAGCTTTGTGCAATACCAGCCAGGTCAACGTGTTTGGTTATGCACACCGATACGCTGACGTGAACTCAGTGAAAAACTTTAAACCTGCGCCGGTACGTCGGACCATACAAGGTTTTCGACGTCTCGTCCCGCTCGATTACGAGGTGGCCGTCGACGACGTCATGAACTCTCAACACACCGATCGCGACCTGAAGTCGTCCATGTCGTGCGCCTCAAGCCGTTTCACCCGTGTTGGGGAAGTGTAAGAGTGTATTTTGTTGTTGATGCTGCTGTATTGTAGTTTCCTGCTTGTACTGTCTTACACTATTATTGTATATTATTTTTCTCTTAAGCATCGGGACGTTTCCCTTTCTCAGAGGGAGGCAATACCACGTTGCCTGCTCAAATTTTGTTATCGCCATTTCACGCTGTACATAATTCTCAGCTCAAACCACGCCTTAATTGTTTGAGAAGCTTCGGAAATGTACTAGATCATTTAGTTATGATTCCGCCAACTTCGTAAACATTACTTACTGTTCTGAAATCTACGTGGCCACTAGCAGTAGCACTATAATACTTGAAGGCACGAGTATAAATGGCGACCCGCCTCACCACTTTTCAGTTGATCAACTGCCGACGCTCTGTTCCCTATTACTAGTGTCTGTGTGCATCGCTGTAATCTCCCCTTCTGTTTACGGGCCACGTTTTCAGCTGAATAAACAGTTTGATCTTCATACTAGTCTGCTCCATTCATCGACGTCATGACCCCGTGACAATAAATACAGTGTTTTAAAGAACCTCAGTGTTGATAAGTGCTGAATAAATCAGTTATACACAACTTAGAGAAATCGTTTTGTTCAATAAGCCACAACTGACTATTCATTACGTGAGTGCAAGTGCAATAGTGTGCGAACCAAAAATAACCTAAAAATCAATTACACGGAGGGTCTGTTTAAATCGAGTATGTTGACCAAGAGATCATTACTGACACCATCATCAAGCAGTGTTCGGTAATCATATGGTAAACCACAGCTCATTCTTGAGCTTATAAGTTGTTGACAAATAGTTTAGCTTTTGTAATGGTGTAATGCACCAATTATAAGTGTTCACTTTCGGGAACTAAGTATTTTCAAAGATAGGGGACACACCAAAATGGCCTAAACATTTGTAGTGTAGGTTAAGCGTGCAATCTGCTATTTCTTGGGTGCATTTCTACCTGTTGTGCCTACGTTGTCTGTGCGGCACACCACTGTGCCTTACAGGCACCAGGAAACTTTCTTTGAATAAGAGTTGACCATTCAAAACACCCCCACAATAGCAATGAAAAACGTTCTACACACTGCCGGATCGCATCGCCGTATTGCGGGCAAGGACATACCGTGGCGCCGCCTGCAGGAATCTTTCTAGGACATATCAAACGAAATCACGTGGTACCATTTGTGGGAGGTGTTCGGCAACTGTGATTCAGGAAGTTCTGTCATGGCTGCCCTCGCTTCGCGAGCGCTGGTTGTGTTTGTATTGGCTGCGAAGCAACCTCGAGTTGTTTGCCTACAATGGTTTTTAGCGAGCCAACATACGGTCATCACCGCATTGTCCACTTCCAACGGAGTGAGTGTGCACGGCGCCATGGACGCCCAACGGGAAGAGCCGGTCTTGTAAAATGTGAGTTGTCCTTAGAACAATCTATTAATGTGTGAATCAAAACATTCTCACGTAGCATTAAAATATATGTTTACTGTGAGAAGCCTAATGGCGCGCAATTGTCTTTTGTGTTTGCTCGGAAAATGCGCAACCGAGAGGTACCGTTTTGATCACTTAAGACATCCGCGCAGGGTTCACGGCAACACACGCCCTACATCTCAGAGCGCTGTCAAGTGCCCGAAGACGAACGATGCTTTGGCATTGGTCAAGTTCGCTTGATATTTCTTATATGTGTCAGAGCT
>WOVY01010761.1:0-105986 GCA_013436015.1 Rhipicephalus annulatus
GTAGTTGTGAATAGTGGGAGCAGAGTAGTGGTGTGTAGTGGTGAATAGTGGGAGCAGAGTAGTGGGCATAGAGTGACTTGTGGGCGAGTTTGTTCATTTTTTAACGTAGCTTGCAGCACGACAAAAACACGAGAAATGGCACGACTATTATCAACTGAATATATTCGAAAAAGTGTACATATATATATAATATTAATATGTATATATATATAGCTATATATATATAATATATATATATATATATCTATAATATATATATATTATTTGACGCGTTCTACATGTGGATTATAAACGATGATGGGGCATTTAGTTGCACGAGGTAGTGGGCCTCTAGCTTCTCTCGAGGCTGAAGAAGACGATCTTGTGAACGAGCTGCTGAGGACACGCTGCTTCGTCGTCCCAAGGTGTATCTGCGTTTTATTCGCGTTGTACCGCGACACTGGTGGAGGTGCTGGGCGCAACCCTGTCTGATGCTCCACACGCCGCTGGGAGCCGCTCATCGAGTCCAAACGCATTGTCACCTGTAGAAACACCGGTGCATCGCTCCAGTCGACGGTTGCGAGGCCTCGCGCCAGAGCTGACTCACTCGCCGGAACCTGCTAGCACCACACAGCTCAACCAATGGCTACGCAAGCTCGCAAACAGGTGCCCCAAGGCAGCTTGCCGACGCACCCATCTCAGGTGACCCTCTTTCAACCCCTCGTTCCCGATCGCTTTAGTGGTGGTGCCCATGAAGACGTTCACGACTGGCTTGACCACTATGAGCGTGTTGCCAAGGCAAATCATTGGTCGGAACAGGAAAAGCTTTCACGCGCCTATTTCTACCTTGACGACGGTGCTCGTACTTGGTATGAGAATAGAGAAGGCAATCTGTCAGCTTGGCCCGACTTTCGAGAGAAGTCGTCGATACCTTCGCCAATATTGATAGAAGGGACTGTGCGCAGCAGTTATTGGAGCTACGGGTTCAAAAACCAACGAAACCGTTGCAATGTTTGCCGAGGACATGACTCGTCTCTTTCAACGAGCTAACCCGCACATGACGGAAGATAAAAAGTTGAGTTACCTCATGCGCGGTGTCAAGGAGCAGCTTTTTGCCGGGCTACTGCGCAACCCTGCGACTACCGTGGTTGACTTCATTAAGGAGGCTACGGCTATCGAGCGGGCCCTTCATCAACGCTGCAGGCAATACGACCGCATGTCCTGCAATGTCCCAATCAGGCTAACGCCATGACGTCTGAGAGTCAGAGCTGCTTGCGAGACTTGATAAGGGAGATAGTTCGCGAGGAACTGCAGAAGTTGCGGAATCCTGTTGCTGAAAATCCCATCGCATCGATCGCTGAAGTCGTACGTGATGAAATCCACCAAGCGTTGTCTACGGCTAGTCCTTGATGCTCAGCAGCGTCCTATGAGCTACGCTGCCGCTCTCCGACGTCCACCACCCGCTATGCCGACGCTGTACCACCAGGTGCCGATGGCCCCCTTCGTATCCGCCGCAAGAGCAGACACTGCATCAACCACCTACGCTACAGCCCTACAACCAGCCATCCCACAGCCACCCCATGGGCATCGACGCGTCCACCGACCCGGAAAACAGATGTATGGCGCACCGTGGACAGGCGTCCACTATGCTTTCACTGCGGAGGTGCAGGACATATTGCCCGTCATTGCTGGCATCGAGGTGATTCATTCCGTCCCCAACGACCTTGGTTTGACGGCCGACGTGCCAACGATGAATACACCTCCGCGCCGTGACGACAACTCTTTCTATGGAGCCCGTTATCACTTTGAGGACGGCTCTACCACTACAGAGAAGGCAATGCCTGCTCACCCTCCTGGTCCGAGACGTCAGTCCCGCTCTCCGTCCCCCGCGCGTTCGCCTTTGTCGCACCACCGCACCTATGCGAACCTTAATACAAGAAGGTCACCTAGCCCACGCCGGGAAACTGAAAGCGGCGACCTCCGGGGCAAGGTTGCAGGCCATAAAGATACGACAAGAAGCCCCAACAGCACGACGCCATACAGCCGATAAGCCGTGAAAACGATGAAATTGTGACTGCTGACCTTAGTGTTCTTCTCGACGGCCAGAAAGTCCACAGCTTTAGTCGACACTGGTGCCGACTTCTCCATTATCAGTCAGGACCTCGCCGACAGCCTCAGAAAAGTGAAGACGGCCGTGGACGGGCCCTCATATAAGAACAGCAGGAGGCCAGTTATTGATGCCCCTCGGGAAGATGTACCGCCAAGAATTGACATCGGAGGTTCTCCTTTTACTGCGTCATTCGTCGTTATCGCCGCATGCTGCAGAGACGTAATTCTCGGCATGGACTTTTTACGGGAATATGGTGCCGTCATCAACATACCAGAGAGCTTGATTCGTTTTTGGCAACTGTTCGGGCCTTACCCAATTCCCCAGAGGCGCGACCATACCAACTGCGTCTTACTGATGACGATGTGGTTCTCCCTCCGTGGTCATGCACGCTTGTTTCTGTGGCCGCCGCTGCTCAGTTGACGCCGAAGGAGTTGCGGACCGAATAAGCTCGCTGCTCTTCACCCACGGTATTCTGTCGCACGAGGTATTGTCAGAGTTGCTGCTGGACGCACGGACTTGCTGTTGACCAATTTTAGTGCTGAGCGCCGGCATCTTCCTAAAGGCACGGCTGTCGCTTACTTCGACGATGTCATAGATGCCGAAGGCTGCTTGGCGGTAGTCGACGAGTCGCTAAATCTTGATTCAGCGCCTGTTCTGGACGTTAGCATTACTTTGCCAAAAGACGACCGACGCAGACTCTTTGAGTTACTGGCCAAATTTCAAGAATGCTTTTCGACAACATCAAGAGTTGGCCGCACGCCTATAACCAGGCATCGAATAATTACCGAGGAAACGGCGAGACCTATTCACCAGAAACCCTTATCGCGTTGCTCCAAAAGAACGTGAAGCGATACAACAGCAGGTAGACAGAATGCTTGAAGATGACGTCATTCAGCCTTCACAGAGCCCCTGGGCGTCACCTGTAGTCTCGTTAAGAAAAAGGACGGCAGCCTGCGCTTTTGTGTGGATTACCGGAAGCTAAATCAGCTGACCAAGAAAGACGTATATCCACTACCGCGTATAGACGACTCTCTCGACAGACTTCGACATGCTCGATACTTCTCTTCAATGGACTTGCGGAGTGGATATTGGCAAATCGTGGTGGACCCGAGAGACCGCGAGAAGACCGCTTTTGTGACACCAGATGGGTTATATGAATTTAAGGTCTTGCCATTCGGTTTGTGCTCAGCCCCTGCTACCTTTCAAAGACTCATGGATACCGTGCTTTCTGGGTTGAAGTGGAAAACATGCTTAGTATATCTGGACGACGTCATAGTGTTTTCCGCGACGTTTGACGAGCACCTTGAAAGACTTGAGGTGGTCTACGAGCCATACAGTCCGCGGGCCTGACGTTGAAGCCTGAGAAGTGCCACTTTTGCTACGAAGAGCTGCGATTTCTTGGTCATGTCGTCAGTCATGCTGGTATTCGTCCCGACCCTGAAAAAAATCGCAGCCGTTGAACAGTTCCCTATGCCGACCGATAAAAAGGCTGTCAGACGCTTTCTCGGCCTCTGCGCGTATTATCGACGATTTATCGTGGACTTCGCACGCATAGCATCACCACTAACTCGCCTTACAAGAGAAGACGTCACCTTTGAGTGGAATAACGAAGAGGAAGCTGCTTTTAACGATCTTCGCCAGCGACTACAAACACCCCCAGTCCTTGCCCACTTCGACGAGAGAGCCCCTACGATGCTTCACACCGATGCTAGCAATGTTGGTCTGGGAGCTGTGCTTGTGCAGCAGCAAGATGGCGCAGAAAGGGTAATCGCTTACGCAAGCAGAACTTTAACACGATGCTGAGGCTAATTACTCCACGACTGAGAAGGAATGTCTCGCCGTGGTATGGGCGGTTACGAATTTCGTCCGTATTTATATGGTCGCCCCTTCAAAGTAGTTAGCGACCACCACTCACTGTGTTGGTTAACTAATCTTGAAGACCCTACCGGCCGATTAGCGCGTAGGAGTCTCAGGCTGCAGGAATTCGACATGGCAGTCCTACATAAGTCAGGGAAGCGACATATGGACGCCGACTGTTTGTCCCGTTCACCCATTGAGTCGGCAACCCTACCCGAGGAGGAGGAAACATCATTTCTCGGTGTCCTCGACACGACCACCATTGCGCAGCAACAACGAGACGACGCTGAGTTGCTTGGCTTAATTACTTACTTGGATGGCAGATCTCGGAAGGCGCCAAGAGTTTTCGCAAGAGCGTTGTCATCATTTTGTTTACGTGGCGGAGTACTCTATAAAAGAAATTTTTCGTCGACGGGATCTGCCTATCTGCTCGTCATCCCAGCAGCCCTTCGCACCGAAGTACTGAAAGCATGCCACAACGAGGTTACCTCTGGCCACTTGGGTTACACAAGAACGTTGGCCAGGGTACAGCAAAGGTATTACTGGCCAAGACTAACCACAGCCGTGAAGCACCACGTTCGTACCCTGTCTCGACTGCCAGCGACGCAAGTCACCGCCAACTAAACCAGCTGGCCTCCTGCAACCCGTACAGGTCCCAATGACTCCATTCCACCAGATCGGCATGGACATTTTGGGCCCACTCCCTACTTCTACTGCAGGCAACCGATGGGTTATCGTCGCGACGGATTATTTGACCCGTTATGCCGAGACAAAGGCTATCCAGAGAGGTACAGCAGCGGAGGTGGCAAGATTTTTTATCGAAAATATTGTACTGAGGCATGGTGCACCAACCGTCGTAATCACAGACAGAGGAACCGCGTTTACAGCAGCTCTTTTGGACCATGTTTTGATGCTGAGTGGAACAACGCATCGTAAGACCACCGCATACCACCCGCAAACGAACGGGCTGACAGAGCATCTAAACAAAACCATTGAAGACATGCTTTCGATGTACGTTGACGTCGAACAGAAAAATTGGGATACAATCTTGCCTTACATAACGTTTGCATACAACACGGCCAAGCAAGAAACGACCCGCATGACACCTTTCAGCCTCGTTCATGGACGGAAAGTACGAACCATGTTAGATGCAATGTTACCACACGAAGGCGACGACATCGTCCCGGACGCCGACACGTTTACGGAACGCGCAGAGAAGCTAGGCAACTTGCACGTTTACGGATCAGCCAGCAGCAAGACTACGATGCAGGCCGCTACAATGCTCACCGCAGAACAGTCGTCTACCAAACGGGCGACAAAGTATGGGTTTGGACGCCCATACGAAAACGAGGACTTTCCGAAAAACTCTTAAGAAGATACTTTGGACCGTACCTAGTTGTGCGACGACTGAGCGATGTCACTTACGAAGTTGTTCCCGACTGTTCGTATACTACAAGGCGTCGCCAGCACCATCCTGAACTCGTTCACGTAGTCCGCATGAAACCCTACGTCAGCGAGTGATTGCATGATACTTTAATTTAGAAAAAAAAAACTGCATTACAGACTGCGCATCGGGGCGATGCTCTTTGGGAGAGAGGCAAATGACGCGTGTCTACATGTGGATTATAACGATGATGGGGCATTTAGTTGGCACGAGGTAGTGGGCCTCTAGCTTCTCTCGAGGCTGAAGAAGACGATCTTGTGACCGAGCTTGTTGAGGACACGCTGCTTTCGTCGTCCCAAGGTGTATCTGCGTTTTATTCGCGTTGTACCGCGACAATATATATATATATATATATATATATATATATATATATATATATTATATATATATATATTATATATATATATATATACAGGTCATCAAACTCACAAGTCATATTAGCGGAAAAAGATCATTTTAGTGGCAAGCGCTCAGTATTCTATCTCGGTGGCATGTACCTTGATTGAGGGCATCGCCACGCATGTGCCACTAATCTATTAATAAAATATGCTTCCTTGATTTCTCGTGCAATTTTTTCTTTCATTCTTGCGAGCCTCCTAGTCTCTCATAGCGAAGGTGCGCAGCAACATTCCCTGCAGTGAAATGAAATATTTGAACAAAATATCCCTCTCAGGCGTCTTATAGTCTAACAATCTAGTGTTTATTGTCGTAGTGGGCGTAGTTTTGAACATTGGTAGTAAATTAGTGGGTTAGTGGTGAATAGCAGTAGTAAAGTAGTGGGCGTAGTTGTGAATAATGGGTGTAGTGGACGTAGCGGTGAATAGGGAGAGCACAGTGGTGGGCGTAGTGGTGATAAGTGGGAGTAGCGTAGTGGGCGTAGTTGTGAATATTAGTAAAGTAGTGGGCATAGCTGGGAATAGTCGTAGTAAAGTAGTGGGGCGTAGTGGTGAATAGTGGGGTAGTCTAGTGGGCACAGTGATGAATAGTGGGAGTAAAGCAGTGGGCGTTGCGGTGAATTGTGGGAGTAGTGTAGCGGGCATAGTGGTGATTAGTAGGAGTAGTTAAGTGGGCATAGTGGTGATTAGTAGGAGTAATGTAGTGGGCGTAGTGGTGAATATTGGTAGTAATGTAGTGGGTATAGTGTGAATAGTGGTAGTGGAATAGTGGGCATAGCGGTGAATGGTGGGAGTAGAGTAGTAGGCGGAGTGGTGATTATTAGTAGTAATGTAGTGGGAGTTGTACCTAATATTGGTAGTAAAGTACAGGGTGTATTGATGAATAGTGGAAGTAGAGTAGTGGGTCTAGCCGGGAATAGTGGGAGTAGAGTAGTGGGCATACTAGTGAATGGTGGGAGTACATTAGTGGGCGTAGTGGTGAATATTGGTAGTAAAGTAGTGGGCGTTGTGGTGAAAATAGTAGTAAAGAAGTGGGTGCAGTTGTGAATAGTGGGAGTAGAGTAGTCGGCGTAGAAGTGGGTAGTGTAAGTAGAGTAGTGGGCGTCTGTTGAATAGTGAGAGCAGATTAGTGGGCGTAACGGTGAATATTGGGAGTAGAGTAGTGGGCGTAGTGGTGAATAGTGGGAGTGGTGTAGTGAGTGCAGTGGTGAATAGTCGGAGTAGAGTAGAGGGCGTAGTGATGAATATTGGTAGTAAAGTAGGGGGCGTAGTGGTGAGTAGGGGAAGTAGAGTAGTGGGCGTTGTTGGGCATAGGGAGAGCAGAGTAGTGGGTGTAGTGATAAATAGTGGGAGTTCCGTAGTGGCCATAGTTATGAATATTGGTAGTAAAGTAACGGACGTAGTTGTGATCAAAGGTAGTAATGTAGTGGTCGTAGTGGTGATTAGTAGGAATAATGTAGTGGCGTAGTGGTGAATAGTGGAAGTAAAGTAGTGAGCGTTGCAGTGAATATTGTTAGTAAGTGGGTGGGCGTAGTTGTGAATTGTGGGAGTAGGGTATTGGGCATACTGGTGAATAGTGGAAGTTGAGTAATGGGCGTAGTGGTGATTAGTGGCAGTAAGTAGTGGGCATAGTGGTGAATAGTGGGAGTAGAGTAGTGGACATAGTGGGGAATTGTAAGTAATGAGTAGCAACGCGGGGGCATAACTGGCACACTGTAGTGAGGCTTACTCACTTCTTGTGGGTGAATCCTACAACAATCTGCGATTTACGATGGTCCGCCGATATAAAAGCATCAACGAAGAACAGCTTATTTGGTTGTGACCTCGAAGATTGTGCCTCGAAGATTGTGGGCGCACGCTGCGCACTTGCTATTACGGATGCCATCCTTTAGTTTCCTGAGACTACCACCATAAGGCACTCATGTTTCACGCAGCGCCTTCAGAATTCCATTCACCGATTTTTTCGCGCAAAACAATAGATGAACGTTTTATTCTATTCAATTTCTCCAGACAGAAGACCACCGTCTTTCTACGACAATTGTAATCGAACATGCAGATACGCATGTTCGATTGCAAATGCAGATTTTTTTATGCACCGAACAAGAATTCAACGCGCAGTGAGTTCCGTGCAAAGGTATGTGCTCGATTCTGCACGCTGAGCGTTGCGTTTCTGCTCTAGTGACACAGCTTGGCCACGTGCTGTTGACTTCTCGAAGACAATTTGCATGTTCGGTCTACTTTTGCAATTAATTTTCCTTGATTATCATTGCTGGTAACTGGCTTCTTTATTAGGTAAACTTAGGCTCGAATATCATATATATATATATATATATATATATATATATATATATTATAATATATATATATATCTATATATATATATATATATCTATATATATATATATATATATATATATACAAGAGAACTCTTCATCTGAATCATAACCATCTATTTTACACCATTTATAAGATCTATTTTCTGAATATAAAGTAAAAAAGAACATGCACATCTCGAAGTGCTTCAAAGAGACTCAAGGGGGTGATTTGTGGTTCGTAAGCGCAACATGAAAAACGTTCACTGTGCGCTAGTATGTTCGTAAGCGCACATTTCCATCCAAGTTGTACGCTTGTAGCTGTCTGCAACATGCCCAGCATGCTGCTGGTAAGGAATCGTTTATATATAGATTGCTTACACTCACATCACTGAAACTACCATGTTTTTGCATCACATGGTACATTCAAGGTTTCTGACGCCACGCTTTCATGTTATCGTTATACCACTTGTAACTTCTTTCGTTAATGATGGACTGATGCCGAAAAATATCTGCCCACATCTTTATCATGTTAAAGCACGTAAAGTGGGGCGTGATTATTTTCGATGGAGGCGAAAACTTTGTTGGCCCGTGTGTTCAGATTTGAGTGCACGTTAAGGAACCCAGGGTGGTAGAAATTTCCGGAGCCCTTCACTGCGGCGTCTCTCACGATAATATGGTGGCTTTGGGACATTACACTTCACATACAAATCCATCATGTGCAGCGTGACTATGCTGCCTCTACGTCATCAAGTTCCTATGCGTTTTGTTGAACCAATGTGTTACGGAGCCGCGACCATGACGTCATGTGCAAGCTATCCCAGAATCATTGCGTGACCAAGTCTATATGCATACATACTTGTAGACAGGGTACTCCACTGAGGCAGCTGCCGTTCCCGATGCGGGTGGCCTCCATGACGAAAGGCGCCGCGTAGGCGGTGACAACGCGGAACCGCTGTCGGCCCCAGGCTCGGGGTCCCGTCAGCGTGGGCTGCTGACCGGGGCCCGAGGGCCAGAGAACCGAGTCAAGCTGCGCCAAACCGCGCGTCACGTTGCCCACGGAGCGCCAGCGCGCCACGCTGCCCGCCGGCACCAGGTTGAGCACGTCGAACACCGGCGGGGGGAACCGCTGGCTCTGCACCGCCTCCGCCGCAGCCGCCCGAAGGTAGCTGAGTCATAGTTTAGTGCAGAACACGTAATAGGTCGCAAAAGTAAAGGAAATAATGAAAACAGAAAACAGGGAGAATGCAGTGCCAACACAAAATTATTGGAAATTCACGTTCCAGAACAACAACTTGCGGGGATTGGCGATGTTTTTGAAAAGCGCTAATACTCCTTCAGTTTTTTCAGCGATACCGTGACATTGCTGCTGGAGCTGTAGGAATCTGTTTCTTTTTTTTGGCAACACAGCTGTGATCATCGCGAATTAACCACTGCGAATCATCGCAGATATTCAATTATAAGCCCGCTACCAACGGCGATTGCGTCGACTAAGTATGCTGGACATCACGTGATAGCCCACCTCGGCACTAGCTGGATGCGATTCTGCTACAAGAGGCCCTGTGGACTAAGTGTAATTGGTATTTATAGTCTTGTGAACTGTATTGAAGTGCTAGCCCCCCAATCCCAAACCTATGATCATATGAGTACAATACAAGTGTTGACATTCTTACACGAGAAAAGCATATCAAGGTGAATGTTATACCTAACGATAGTGTTCTTGAAATTGTTTGGGTCTCATTCTGTTGGCCACCAGCATGTAACTGTGGTTATTGCCGCATGCTACAGGCCACCTCATTTTCTAGGAAATTCATCTCAGGAACTGAATAGTGTCTTAGGCTCTGCTCAATCCAAGTGTAATAAATAACTCTTCGCTTAACTCCTCTTCGCTGGAGCCGAAGCATCGGCGCTTCGCGGAGCGCTGTAGCTTTGATGCACGCCCTCACATGAAGGGGCACGTCAGGCTAAAGCCATACAGACATATCCAGCTCTTCATTACAGTAATCATCTCTCTTACCGACAGCAATGTCGATCCGCAGAGTGCAGCCACAATGACCACTGAACGGCACGATACATGTACACCGTATCATTACGTATAGCCAGAGCGTGAATAGAGAACGCACTTTTGGTGCATGAAATTGAAATTAGCGTTAGCTTGCAGTTGTGAAGCGTGAAAGTCGCAAAAAAGCACATATAAGCATTACTGGAACTTGCGTGAACTGAACATGCTTCACAATTCGGAGTCATTTGAAGTCTTACACATTGGTTCAGGTCGCCAACAGGCTGATACTTAAGAAATCAAACAGAAATTAAGATAGTACACTTCTGAGAGCGGCCTCTCTATAATACCCCACCTGAAAGCTCCTTGACTATAACTGGGGACATTAAACAATGGCGCTACAGGTGCGACTGAGTGAAGGCGCATTCATCTCAGGAACTGCGTTATAGTGAATATTTGTGATAATTAAAGGGGATGTCGCAGGTTCTGGACGTATTGGAGCACAAACGTCATGCCTTGCCTCACTTACTTTTCAGCATAGCCATGTGATAAAGAAAGCCACCGCAATGTTCGTGACCTCTGTGTACCAATAATGAAACATTCACCCCAAATAATCATTACATTAGGAAGATCTCAGAGACTTCACGGAACCTAATGTTGGTATTTTTTTTCCTTGATTGTGATATAGACTGTGTTTAAGTGTGTATTAGATATACGCCTTAAAACCACTGAACTGAAACAGTGTTTTGTAGAATATGTATTACGTATCCAGTGGTCACGGCTGTTCGTGTCACTGTACGGCGAAGGCCGGCTTGCAGTACTTGACAGGAGCGTTCCGATCACACTCATTGTCGGTACTCCGAAAAGGTGGTTTCAGTACGTCAGTGCAAGTCATATATTTGCAAAAAAAGAGGACCGTTTGCCGAGAAGCCACATTGTCTATAAGAGTCGGTGCAAGTGGTCGTACCCGTGCAGTCTGGTTGAGAAGGCATGCCGGCGAGCCCCTGCCTCCTCCCAGCAGGTAGGCGCCGGGGCGGATGATGCATTTCGCAGTGCCAGAGGCCACTCAACGGGGCCCCAGCGCGCCAGGGCGTCCCTGAGGAGCCCCACCAGCCAGCGGGGGGCCTCGGTGCGCTCCACGGGGCCCCGGCGAAGGCGCAGGCTCAGCGCTCCCAGGGGACACCGTTCGGGAACGTCCACGGGGCCCTCGCTGTCTTCGCCTGCGTAGATTGGGAAGGAAGTGTATCTTCAGCTGTTGTTCCGAGAGCCTGGATGTACGTGGTGCCACGCGCATTGATGAGGTGCACTCATTAGCACCCAACCAACTCCTCCACCTGTGTTGGTCCAGTTCAGGAGAGAACAAGCTTTAAAATAAATGAAAATGAAATAGTGACATGGTTCACAAAGCGACCTACCTTTGGTGCTAGGCTTTCCGGAGGCGCAGGTAATCCTTGAAATTTAACATCAAGGGTCTTTGGCCTTCATTACACGAAAAAAGCTTCTGCGTTAAAACTCCCCCAATTAAACATAACTGAACAGGCCCGAATTACTAAAGATAACGGCAGACGTGGCACACCCCTTAAATAATCACAGATTCCTCCCTCCCTCATCATCTAAGACAAGTAACGCATTGTTTTTTTTTTTCCTGCACGTACTGCGGCGTTTGTGCGTACGCTTATAAGAGACCGTCCCGCACTGCATCTCTACAGCTATGTGGGAAGCTTAGAGTAAAGGTGAACATCAAAGTTCAAAACTCAATAAAATTGAAATGTACGCTTTATTCCTAAAGCGAACACCACGATGGCTGCAGAGTGAGTACAGAGCGAGTAAAGGACCCAGTGCGAATAAAAGTGCAAGGGAAATGCGTAGCTTGGCAAGTAGAGTATAAATAAATAGAAAGAAAGCCATGGAGTTCAATGAAAAGGCCAACATGACTCCACAGTCAGCTTGCTAACGAAGTGCGATACCCGATTCAGAGGCTGCCCTCTGCCGCAAATCGATGACACCTTTGATTGTCTCCATCGTGCCACGTACTTCGTCGTGATTATTATCAGAATGCTTAGGCCATTATGGACTCAGAGAAGACGTCCTTTGTAACGCCTGATGGCCTCTACCTTTTTAAGGTCATGCCTTGAGGCCTTTGTAAGCCCCCCCCCCCCCCCTCATCAGCCAAACTCAAACGAATTATGGATTTCTTGCTTGACAGATTTAAGCGGTCTACGTGTCTATGTTATTTAGAGGACGACATTGTATTTTCACCCACGTTTGAAACTCCCCTTGAGAGACTGACAGCTATTCTTGACGTATTCCATATTGCCGGTCTTCAGGTAAATTCGTCCAAATGCCGATTCGGGAGCCACCTCATCACGATCTTTGGGCATATTGTTGATGCCTATGACGTGATCCGGAAAATATTCGAGTCGCGAAGACTTCCCTGTGCCGACAACCATCATGGAAGTTCGCAGCTTTGTGAAGCTCTGCTCTTACCTTTAGAGGTTCGTCAAAGACTTTATCGAAATTTCTAGACCTCTTACTGACCTAATCAAACAACACGACCCCTTGAAGTGGGGTCTTTTACAAGCAGCATCTTTTTTTCAAGCTCGTCAGCCTGCTCATGTCTTTCCCTTTTTTAGCCCACTTCAACCCTTCAGCCCCGACGGAAGTCTGCACTGACGCTAGTGGTCACAGAATCAGTGCTCTGCTGGCCCACCAACACTGCAGAAAAAATCGCATGATCGCTTATCCTAGCAGACTGCTGCCCTCCTCAGAGCACAATTTCTCTTCCCCTAGCTACTTCACCATGGCAACGAGCAGCGTCGGGATCTGCGCTTAAGCGAAATAATACAAAGGATGCAATCCTCTTCACACGACACCTCTCTACGCATGTTTGCCTTCGGAGATAACACCATATATCGGCATTATTTGTCGCCCGCCGGTCCCGATCTGCTGCTGGTCGTACCAAACCACCTGCGCTCCGCTGTCCTCTGCGAGCTTGACGATGCACCAACCACTGGTCACTTTGTCGTTTTTCAGACGTATGACCGAGTGCGCCAACGCTTCTGCTGGTCTGGCCTTTCACGCCCTGCGTGGCATTACGCCAACGCCTGCGAAGTTGTCAGTGCCAAAAAAGCCATCGAGACGTCCTGCAGGCTATCTGGAGCCTATTGACAATTCCACCAGAGCCTTTCTTTCGGGTATGCTTGCATCCTCTCCAGTCTTATTCAACATCCACTGCGGGCAACAAGTGAGTCGCCATTGCTGCAAATTATGTGACCCACTAAACACTCACCCGAGCCTTTCCCCGCCGCGGTGGTCTAGTGGCCAAGATACTCGGATGCTGACCCGCAGGTCGCGAACCGCATCCCGGCTGCGGCGGCTGCATTTTCGATGGAGATGAAAATATTGTAGGCCTGTGTGCTCAAATTTGCGTGCACGTCAAACAACCCCAGGTGGTCAAAATTTCGGGAGGCCTCTACTGCGGCATCTCTCATAATCATATGGTGGTTTTTGGACGTTAAACTCCACATATCAATCTAATCAATCACCTCAGCCTTGCCCATAAGCTGCGCTACGAACGTCGCTGAATTTTGTTTTTTTTTGCTTTCAGGCCTTATTTTAGTACGCGGTGCCCCGCGCCAGCTCCTGAGAGACCAAGGCCGTACTTTCTTTGTTCAAGTTATTGACGATGTCATGCATTCCTACTCCAGCCAGCATAAGCACACGACCTCGCACCACCCCCCGACAAACGGGCTTACAGAGCGCTTAAACGGACCCTGACATACATGCTTTCCAAATACGTGTCGACCGACCACCGTGACTGGGACCCACTACCATACGCCACGTTCGCGTACAATTCTCCCGCCACGACACTGCTCGATGATCACTGTTACAGCTTTAGTTTGTACGTGAACCAACGTTGCCAAAGGATGTATACATTCCTTCCGGCTTCGGCAGAATCAACTACCAAATACGCTCGCGGTGCTATTGCTCGCGATGACCATGCTCGTCAACTTGCCTGCAACAGATTGATGGCTTCTCAAACTACACAGAAGCCCCTTTACGCCGAGCTACTTCGCGAAGAACGACTTTCAGTAGGTTTTTTCGTTATTTTCTGCTTCCCAACTCGACGCGTCGCAGTTTGAGAGAAGCTACTTTGATGCGGAATTGTCTCGGATCACCCCACGACCTCATCTCCTCTGTTATCTCGTGACGTGCTTCACGTATCAAGGCTCAAGCGCTACTACATGCCTTCTATACTGTGACCCCATAGACGCGCCAGGTCGGAGCTTTCGCCAACGAAGGTTGTGTTACGTGGTTTTCACTGACCCTAAAACGCGTCTAGCCGGAAGTTGAAGAAATCGACTGTGCTGTATTGTGGCTTGCGACTGACCATGTTATAGTCGCGTAGCAATATGATGCAGCACTTCACGTCATGTTTTAGCGTTCTGAGCACGAAGGTCCTACTGATCCTCAAGCCGCATGGCCGCAGCGCACATCGCAAACGTCTGGCTTTCTACTCATCTCTGGTTGACTACTCTCAGGGAAAGAAAACTAGATCAAGACGCTCTAGTCAGTGTGCTATTGTGTGAGAAGCAAGATCTTTCACATATATCGCAATACCACGTGCGAAAGATAGATCCACACGGCCTAAAAACAATGGCCACACTATGGAAAGTCCTTGCCGTCTACCTAGAAATCATACCGTGGACACCATGTGGTCTGTAGCTTGTTATGTACAAACTGAGGCTTATATTTTTCGTATTATTCATGTTCGTGAGGTGGGGTCAGACTTTCGAAATAAGTTTCAATAATCGTCTATACAGCGATCGTAAAAAAAGGTATGGCAATAACCTTAGCAAGGATCTTTGAAGATAGAAACGGTAGTGGTAATAACAGCCATGGTTATGAAGTTTCTATTTAAGCTCTGAAATAGTTTCAAATCGCACTTTGGGTCCCTCAATTTTGTTTTCACAGGTTTTTACATATGTACTTATTCCTTGAGAACTACTGATTGCAGAGCATTGAAAAATTGTACAGGAGTA
This sequence comes from Rhipicephalus annulatus, assembly GCA_013436015.1. Taxonomy (NCBI): domain Eukaryota; kingdom Metazoa; phylum Arthropoda; class Arachnida; order Ixodida; family Ixodidae; genus Rhipicephalus; species Rhipicephalus annulatus. The sequence goes on from WOVY01010761.1 coordinate 15,139, forward strand.
GCAATTACTGCTTTCAAAATGGAACTGGAAGTGTGAGTGTTAAAAGAAAACTAAATTTGTTATCCATTTGCCCTATAGTGTATGAATACGAATCGCCCAACGTGAACAGAATTTTTATGCCGATGGAACGCAAATATGCATAGGCAACTGATTCTAGTTCTAGTTAATTGATCGATTGATATGTAGGGTTTAACGTCCCAAAGCCAACCTATGATTATGAGAGACGCCGTAGTGGAGAGCTCCGGAAATTTCGACCACCTGGGGTTCTTTAACGTGTACCCGAATCTGAGCACAAAGGCCTACAACAGTTCCGCCTCCCTCGGAAATGCAGCCGCCACAGCCGGGATTCGATCTCGCAACCTACGGGTCAGCAGCCGAGTACCTTAGCCGCTAGACCAACGCGGCGGGGCCTAGTTCCAGTTAAGTAAGTACTGCTAGTTCACATGCGCAAATCTTTTCGCCTATTTGTGCTTTTTGATATCGAGAAAAGGGAACACAAACCTACAAAATGTTTTCACAAACGCTGAGACCACTTCCAGGTACAACCATGTTTTCGGTCAACGGGTTGAAAAAAAAGGACGAACATTTATTTTTGAAACCTGAGGTGCACAAGTGGGACAGATTTACTGAATGATAATGAAATGCTTAATACATAAGAAAGGAGATGACAAGGACTTGAAGAATTACAGGCCGATCAGCTTGCTCTCTGTAGTATACAAGCTATTTACAAAGGTAATTGCTAACAGAGTAAAGAAAACATTAGAATTCGATCAACCAAAGGAACAAGCAGGATTTTGAACAGGCTACTCAACAATTGACCACATTCATACTATCAATCAGGTAATAGAGAAATGCTCAGAGTATAACCAACCACTATACATAGCCTTCATAGATTACGAGAAGGCGTTCGATTCAGTAGAAATATCAGCCGTCATGCAGACACTGCGAAATCAGGGCGTAGATGAAGTATATATAAACATTCTGGAAGAAATCTACAGGGAATCAACTGCTACCATAGTGCTTCATAAAGAAAGCAACAGAATACCAATCAAGAAGGGTGTAAGGCAGGGGGACACAATCTCCCCAATGCTATTTACCGCGTGCTTACAGGAGGTTTTCAGAAGCCTAAAATGGGAACAGTTAGGGATAAGAGTTAATGGAGAATACCTTAGTAACCTGCGCTTCGCCGATGACATTGCATTGCTGAGTAACTCAGGGGACGAATTGCAACTTATGATTACGGAGTTAGACAAGGAGAGCAGAAAGGTGGGTCTTAAAATTAATCTGCAGAAAACGAAAGTAATGTACAACAACTTCGGAAAGGAGCAGCGCTTCGAGATAGGTAATAGTGCACTTGAAGTTGTAAAAGACTATGTCTACTTAGGGCAGGTAATAACCGCAGAGCCTAACCACGAGATTGAAGTAACTAGAAGAATAAGAATGGGGTGGAGTACATTCGGCAAGCACTCTCAAATTATGACAGGTAGATTGCCACTATCCCTCAAGAGGAAGGTATATAACAGCTGTAGCTTGCCGGTACTTAGCTATGGAGCAAAAACCTGGAGACTTACAAAGAGGGTTCAGCTTAAATTGAGGACGAGGCAGCGAGCAATGGAAAGAAAAACGGTAGGTGTAACCTTAAGAGACAAGAAGAGAGCAGAGTGGATTAGGGGACAAGCGGGGGTTAAGGATATCATAGTTGAAATAAAGAAGAGGAAATGGACATGGGCCGGGCATGTAGCGCGTAGACAGGATAACCGCTGGTCATTAAGGGTAACTAACTGGATTCCCAGAGAAGGGAAGCGGGTTAGGGGGAGACAGAAGGTTAGGTGGGCAGACGAGATTAAGAAGTTTGCGGGTATAAATTGGCAGCAGCAAGCACAGGACCGGGTTAACTGGCGGAACATGGGAGAGGCCTTTGTCCTGCAGTGGACGTAGTAAGGCTGATGATGATGATGAATGAGTTGCTAAATGAGACGATTTAAAAATTTTAAATCGAAAGAAAAATCACTTCCTACCTCTCAGTCTTCCACAATAAAATATTCTTGTCGAATTGGTACCAATCTCAATGAACCACATTCAAATAATGCACGCCGTAGGTTTGGCGAGTGGTGATGCACGCTTCCGTGACCTCGGAGGGCATAAATTGGGTGTAAGTTCCTTTTATGTTCTATAGGTGGCACCATTAAGGCCTGTTGTCACCGAGCATGGCTCCGGAATGCAGAGAGACGGTTCCGGAAAGCGGACTCGGATTATTGGCGAAAGCCGAAAAGCCACGGCCGCTTGCCCGGATCGTGGCTAAACCAGTTTTATCCAAACGCAGAAGTTGGCCGCTTTGGCCACAGCCAATAAGGGCCCGAGTTACGCGCGCACAGCATTGCGTGGTGTCGTGGAATGGCGGCAGGTCCACCAAGGATTGGTGGATTGCTCAGCCTCGCGGCAAAGCGGGCAAAGGGCGACGTGGTAGGTCTGAACAGCCGCGCGTTTTCGCTGGCTCTCCGCTTTGAAAATCCGTTTACATGAATGCGTGCCCCGCGTTAAATGTCAACTTAACTATACGCCACGTTATTATAATACAGGAATGCTGGAGAGAAAAAAAATCACAGTATATCAACAGAGTGAATGATGTGTGGGGCGAAGCATCCATCCGTGCATCCATTCATCCGTGCATCCGTTCCTGCGTCCGTATGTGCGTCCATTCGTCCGTCCATGCATCTATATGCCTGCCTGCCTGCCTGCCTGCCTGCCTGCCCACCCGCCCGCCCGCCCGTTTGTCCGTCCATCCGTCCATCCGTTCATCCGTCCGTCTAGTGAACACTCTAAGTACCGCCATCTCGCATCTTTTCATCATGTACAAAAACTTCCATTCAGCGGACATTCAAGGACTAAACGAGAGGTGGCTACATACTACTACTACTACTACTACTACTACTACTACTACTACTGCTACTGCTGCTACTACTACTACTACTACTACATACACCGCGGACGCACGACCCACGGCTTAAAGAGCTTGGCCCCTAAAAATGCTAAGGAGAAACTGGCGGGAGGCCATCCACCCATTGCGGGGTGGCAGTGGAACCTAAGGAATAATTGTGAATCTAACACTTGGTACACTGCGCCTTCAATATTTTACGCTTTGAGTGTGTAGAAAGAGTTAATGATGTTACCTACAATTGTTAATGCCGATATGCTTGCGTGTTGAGGTCGGGGCGAGGCCACTAATTTGCGCAGGGCTTCCAAAGACATCAACGAGCAGTCTACCAAGCCAACAAGAAGTGTTCAAGAACTACGAATAATATGAGGGCTTCCCCTCCCCCTTTTTCCCCCTAAAGACACAGAGTCTACTGCATATCTTTTTCTTTCAAAGGTTCGTCTGCCTCCCTTAAGAAAGCTCTCAAATTAGAGCAACTCCACTTCAACACCTTACGGCAAAAAAAAACTAGCTCCACCCTCTGGTAGTACTCAACACGATTGGCACGAGTAAAGCTTTCTACTTTTTTTCCAGGAAGCGTGCGTGACTGACTACTTCACTTGGTTCGCGAATTCTATAGTGTGCGAACAGCCGTCGTAGCACTTCCATTCCACCGGCACGCCGCGTTCACTGAACACTCCCACTTTGAAAACATTGCACGTCCGACTCGTATGCTAAATAACGCAGTAAGGCGCAAGACCCTCAATTCCCGAAAGAGGCTGCCGTAAGCGCACATACATGTATATCGAGACCTCGGCACACGGCTAGTTGGGCTGATAGTGCGTTTACTGACACCTCGCCACCCAACGCTGCTGCAGCACACGTTTGCCACATTCCCCTTTCTCCTTTCTCGACACGAAGCGGATTTCGCCTCTACCAGAATCCGCTCTACGGTAAAGCCCCGCCGAGACAAAAGGTCCACTCCAACCAGGTGTTCCTGATCGGGTCCTCGGTCTCTTTTGTCCCGAAAAGGGGGCAGGAGCAAAAAAAAGTAGACGAAGAGTGGATAAAACAAAATGTGTGAGAAAAGGTGAGGAAAGAAAAGATACAGGGACCATGGTTGATAGGTCGCTAGCACGTCTTTGAGAGTTGAGAAACAAAAGCGAATAGGTCGACACGGAAAAAAATGGTTGGCAGTAAGAAAACACTGAAGTGTCCCCAAAGAAGACATCCTTCCAAAAGCTACGAAAGACGTTCGCACAAAGAAAAGAGTGTCAACAAAAATCCTCGTCGTCGTGGGACGCGGGAGCAGCCAGTTAATCGTTACGTCGAACGGCAAGCGACAGCCCTCCCCCTCAACCCTCACCTCCTTCGAGTTTCGGTCCACACTTCTCGTTCTCTTCCAATTTCTCACCTCTACCGCCCTCCTTCCTTTTCCAATCCGGAGACGATCTCGCTAACGGGTGGTGAAAAACGCCTCGCTCTCCTGCACCGCCTTTTCAGAAGCGCGAAAAAACGAATAGCGTTCCTTTATCCTCCTCGGCCAATCCTGCGCCATCCCTTTTCTTTATCTGACAAAAAGCCGTCCTCGCAACGGGAACACGACGATGACGCAGAAAGGAAGGACAATGAAGTCCAAAAAAAAACAGAAGAAAGAACAGAACAAACCGGACAAAGTTGCTCCTTAAAGAAACGCCTCAGTGCCCTTCCTTATGTCCTTCCACGCCTCTCTGTCTTTCATTTTCCCAGCGGCCCACTGGACACACAGACACACACGCAGCGGAGAGCCGATACATCGAACAGCGGCTGTCCCATCCTGTGTCCACCCCCTCGAACGACCACCGGCCTCAGCAGTGCACACTCGCCGTTCTATATTGTACCGAGTTTCACCGTTCCCTCCGCCCGAGGTGGTATTCAGTTTCGCACCCCCCCCCCCTTCCCTAGCTTTCTATGTCTTTTTTTCTCATAATGGTTCGACGGCGATCGCGTTTAAAAATGGCTACGGCGTCATCGTCTTTGTGACGGGACCATTTACGACCGCCTTTTTTGCGCTTCACTTTCCCTCTTCTCAACTCTATATATCTCTTTCTCAGTTCTGGAGAGAACAGTGAAGCAGTTTGGTACCCGAGGGCAAGTTTAGATCATGCTGTACGAGGGGGAGGACCGAGAGTCCGCAGGCGTTCGTCGTTGGCCGGTATAGGGAGGCGGGCAAGAGGAGACTCCCAAGTCTTGACCCTGTGTATCCACGATCGATGCCCCCAAGCGACGGATAGGAGTAGCAGCAGCGTCGCACCCCTTTTCTAACCCCGCGTTCAACGCGTCCGGTCTCACTGATGGCCCGATATTTCGGGGGACACACAAGCAGGAAACGGGAGTTTATAACGTCGGTATTCGGTGCGCCCCGCCACATTCTTGGTATTTGCTTCTCTTCTTCAATATACAAAAAAAAGAATCAAGCAAGCTGCCGGCTGCTTCCGCGCACCCTTCAAGAGCAGTAAAGCGACGGCACCTTCGGCAGAGGGTGCTAGACAGATTGATGAAGCCGCCAGGGCGAAATTGTCCGTTGCGCGTTTTTGAGCTTCCGCAGCACGACCGTTCATTCTTCGCTCTGTACAGAGGCGCTGCCTAAATATTTTTATAGAAGAGGTCTTCAAAGCTATAAGATGAGGCAGAGTGATTTGTGTGAAGTAAATTCGCCGTTTCCTATTTTTAACTCTTGTACTCATGTGTTTTCTTTTCTTTATGATACACTGACGTTGACCTTGCAGCAGGCGGAGTTACTACGGCAGACCCGCACGCAGCAAGCGATCGTTCCACATGGGCCTCTCGTGCGTTGACACCAAGAGTGCTTCGTTAGGCGCTGAACACTACCGCGTGTCACAGAAAGGTAATCGGCAGTCGATGAACTCTCTCTATGAAAACCGCTGACTGGCTTTTGAATGGAAACTACATATTGAAAGCACCTGGGTGTAACACCGATCTTTTATGATCTGTGGACCATCGCTTTCATTTCCCTGTCGAACTGGGGCTCTGTCTGCGTTATGACGCTTCTCTGTTGAACAGACGAACTGTACTAATGAAAAATGTTTCCGACAACTGAGAGTACACAGCAGCTTAGTTTAATACGAACTGGGGGCCTTCCAGGTGGGCCACGACGTGGTAGTTGCAGGTTTAGCCTACTTGCTACCCTCGAATGGAGCCGACCCACATCAGCCTTTGGCTGAGCCTCAGAACCCAATCAATTGTTACCATACCATACCACACCATGCCATATACCATACAAATACCGGGAGCCGTATGGTCCAGTGAGCTCACAAGGTCACTTATACATTAGCCGTCCGGTGTGGCTACCTTATCATCATCATAGTGGATGCTGGACAAGTCAGTGAGTCACCATCATCGGCGATTGAAAGGATCTTGAGTAACTGGCCCCCTAGTTGACGCTATGGCTACTGCATTTGACGTAGATGACGATGACGATGATGCAGAAAGCCCGGTCTTTTGCAATGGTTTTGCTGCTTTCCACTCCACACTGCGTACACGAGTGACGATGAACGACATTTACCGAACTGTAATGAAACCATTGATTTCATCCCTTCAACATTCTCCATAACGAAATACAGCACCCATTATACAGTGTTCATTTGATCGATCTTAGCGTGTTGTTTTTTGCTCGTAGTCTGTTTGAGCTTACTTTTTGTGCCCATGCAATCTGGAACACACTTTTTGCCGGGCAGTGACAGATCGGACACCACTCTCTCACTGTACCAATCAGTCATCGACAAGTACAAGCTAATTGGCCGCGCGACAAGGGGTGCTTTGGGAAAATTGTCGTGTGTATGTGCCACCGCAGCTTGTGCAACCTGTTGCCCAGCGCTAAAGAACAGCATTCGGCTCTCACCGTTCATAGTTCATTACTTGTCCCAAAGCGACCTTATCGAAAACGTTTATTGATTGATTCCTATATATCTGCTCATGTGCGTCAGAACCTGTGAATATTATAATAGCTTCGTGGTCTTAAGTCAGTCATTCACTGTAAAAGGCACCCCCAATACTGTACCTATTCCCTTAAGACCACGTAATAGGTGCTTAGCAAGTTAGAAACTGTTTGATGCACTAAGTGTTCGAAGTGCACACAAGGAACAGGAATTCAACTCCTAAAGGCGAACATTTAGGGTCCTCTAATTTTAAGGTCTCTGTGCCAACTGTGTAATTTATTACAAGCCTTAAAACATGTGAATCATTACAGATTGCAGCGGCTCAGCTAAATGCGTTTTCAACTTTTCGCGCCTTTTACACGCATATTTATTTCAATACACGTAGCACCATCGACTGATATGATTTCATATCTCCAGTGTACGTCATGGAACTTCCGGGGGGTAGTGAACGTACTTTGCTTCTGTTACAACACGTCCGCGTTGATGTGAGCTGAGTGACTGTTTATCTCGAGCTTTCTTTTCTCTCACACAATGAATAGCTCAAGCTGTCTTGCGTGTCAGATATTTGGCTGGCCGTTCAAGAGTTTAAAAGTTGTGACATTGTTTAACATTTGTGAAGCATATGGCAATTTGTATAGCTCCAGCTCGTTAAGCTCGCTTGCTGGATTCTATGCCTAATGGTTGGACCCCGTGTCTTCCGACGACTCGTAAATCTCGCTGATTGGCCCGCCGACCGCGGCCTCTTGATGCCGTGAAGCTCTCGCCGAGTGGGCCCCATCCTCCGGCTCCTTCGACAGTGTTCCAATCCTTTTCTGTCTTATTATTTACTTATCACTCTATCTCTCTTAATCCCTCCTAATCCTATTCCTTCGTGGGCTACTGCTGAGGTATCGTGCTTCTTCTTCACGTTCTCTGGTGGCTCGTACCAAATACAGCGGATTGGCCGAGTAGTAGGCGATTATTTTTCAGTATTTTTGTTAGTATACTACTAATACAAGCTAGAACTAATATAGCGAATTTAAGCACGAATTAGCTGCAGATGACCCGCAGGTCACGGAATACAATCCCGGCTGCAGCGGCTTCATTTTTGACGGACGCGAAAATGCTGTAGGCCCGTGTGCTCAGATTTGGGCGCACGGTAAAGAACCTCAGGTGGTCAGAATTTTCGGAGCTCTCAACTACGGCGTCTCTCGTAATCATATGGCGCTTTTGGGGCGTTAAACCACACATATCAATCAACTAGCTGCAGATCACTACGGGGATTACTTTTTTCTTCTTTTCTGAAATGTTGCAGTTTCTGATTCAGAGATAATCTCTTCAGCATTCAATACCTACTTTAACTCAGTCCTTATGACTGACAACTTGCACATTCCGGCTTTTAATTCAGAATCTCACCCTGGAATCGACGATGTGTCAGTGTGGCTTGAGGGCATCCTCAATCTCATTTGAAACTTTGACACCAAGAAATCATACGGTCCCAATGGCGTCCGGACAGCTTTCCCAGTTAGATGTGCTCTTTGGTGTAGCAGATACCTCACACCTATTTTTAAAACATCTCTCTCGTCAGTGGCACTTTCATTCTCGTAGAAACGCGCTTCCATCCTTCCCTGTTTAAATCAGGTAATGTCAAATTATTATGCAATATCAGACCCATCTTTAACAGCACATTCTTGTAAAATGCTTGAGCATAGTATCTTCAAACACATCATAGAATTCCTTGAACGAACAATATTTCGAGAACTTCCCTGCGTGGTTTCAGACGTGGCTGTAGCACCATTACTCAACTGACAGAATTCGTCTATGAGATCAGCAGCTCTTTAGACATAGGTGACCAGGATGATACCATATTCATTGATTTTGCCAAGGCCTTCGACACTCTATCTCATCCTAAACTATTGCACAAATTGTTTGTCACACAAAAGAATGCATTATTGGTTGTCTGGATATCCGACTTTCTTTTGCAGCGTTCTAAATACGTGTGCTTTAACTCTACTAACTCACCATTGATACCAGTTTCATCAGGGGTTCCCCAGGGTTCTGTGTTAGGACCCCTTTTAATACTATTTTAAATTAATGACCTCCCCTTACACACTTCTGTGAAAAGACGCCTAGTCCCAGATGAGTGCGTCCTCTATCTTACTGTTAAATCTCCACTGGATCATGCTATTTTTAACAATTCATTTCTTCATTTCGGTAGCTGGTCCAAATGTTGGCTAAAGAACATTACCTTATCGAAAACAGTCATTGTTTCATTTATGAGACGTTCATGCCCATTGACTTTTGACTAGGTTTTTAACAATGTTAGTCTGTAGGAGGGTGTTCGAATATAAGTACCTTGGTGTCCTTATGACACATAATTTATCGTTGTCCAAACATATTGTTCTCACATGCAACAAAGCCCTTAAAAGTATGGGTTATTTACATCATACGCTCCATCTTGCTTCTCAGGAAACGAAGCTGCTTACCTACAAAGCTCTTTTTCGATCGAGCCATTCTTGAATATAGTAGTGTCGTTTGGTATCCCCAGAAATAATGTGACATCAACAAACTTTAATCTGATCAAGAAAGAGCTGCGCACTTTATATGCAACAGACATGAAATGCATTTTTCTCCACCAAATTTTCCTCCCCAGCTATGTTGAATGCCTATAATTTCTGCACAATTTCAGCCCTCTAAAATCATATCTCAAACTTTCCCGATCTTTGTCTCCGAGGAGTGACCATGCCCTTTCCATGGCAACTTTTTACACCCATACTGACATGTTCAAATACAGTTTTTTTTCCTTCAACTAACGAAACCTGGAATGTGCTGCCCGGAAGTGTTCGTTCTCTATCACTTCGAGAATTTCGGAAGCCTGTTCATGACTGTTCATTTGTTGCTGTTGTTTTTGCTTTCCCCACTCCTCCAATAGCCTCATTGAGGCTGCAGTATGTGAAAATAAAATAAATGATAAAATAAATAATAAATAAAATCTCTACCAGCCCCCGCTCCCCTCAGCTGGTAGTTGGAGTGAGCATCGGGCTTTCGATTGCTATCTGATCATTGCCACAATCCGCGCGTCTGCCGCTGTAACTTCCCCCACGAAAACACAACCACATTGTTCGATTTTACTGTTATCGGTGATAGTTACCGAGTTATTTTTGTTTTTCCGCATGCTTTGTAACATTCTCGCCATACCGGGGAATCAAATGAGATCGGCTGATAGTGTGGCGGCAGCTGTCGGAGCAGATAAGAACTACCCCGCGACATTGCTGCTTTCGCGCCATAAAAACCCGACATAGATAAGTAAAAACCACCCCGCGCACTTCATCTTTGTTGCCAAACGGCGATCTGCCGGGCGCACTGGACCATGCATGGCCTCCGAGATTGCACACAGCCTTTCAGCCGTAACTGGGTGAAGCTCAAGCCGTAGATTGCGCTCATGGGAACGCTGTGATTGTCAGCGATGCCAGTATGTCTCATGAGTTGAGGAAGCAAGGCAGTGGTTAGGAGGAGGGTACAGCTATAATTGCCCGAAGCGGCATAGGGACGCAGTGCGTCACTTAATTTGGGGTACGAATGATTTGATGATGACCTAGGCTAAACGTTGGCAAAACTTCAACAACCCATTGCAGGTTTCCGTTAATTATAAATTTTTGTGCTCAGTAAGATAATCCCTCATTTGAGGTTCACGTAAAATGATGCAAAAGTACACTGCTATAACGAGGGTTGCGTATGAGTACTGAATAAATTATTGATCGAGCGCACAGGTGCATGAATAAGTGAACGAACGGGTGCAATAACAAACTAAATCAGAAATTATAACATTTATTCACCGTCAGAATATTGAATGAAATAATGAATGAACGGAGTGCATGAACATACGGCGCTTCGGAAGTCTCTGTACCGAAATAGATCGAACAGATTCAACAAAAGTGGCACAGGGGACCGCATAATATACAAGAAAAGGGTAACAAGATATTGCTAACTCGTATCGTATTACTTAAGTTTTATCAGTTAGTTCAGTTTGGGGAGCGGAAGCGACTGAAACCGTTGAACAATGCGAAAAAATAGAGGGGTTCTTACATTTAAATGGGGGTACCAGAAGACAAGTGAACCAGTCGCCCAATAACCGAGCGGTAAATTAATTTAAGGAATTAAGGGAGAGACTCGTAGCAGGGCTAGCATAAAAAAGACGCAATCTGGATCTCTCTCGATTGGTTAAGGTATGACATGCGTTAAACAAGCGAGAGTTTCGATGCTGTAGTAAAAATAAGATTGAGTAGAAAAAATAAATTGAACAACAAAAGCACTGGCACGATTCAGGATTCTGTTTCGGGTAACGCCGAATTAAAGTACACGTCATTCAAAGCAGCATATCGTTTTGCTAATCGCTATTCGTATCTGGGCCTCAGTGATTTCTCTCTTTCCGCAGCGAAAAAAAAACTACATTGAAGCAAAACAGAGGTGCCCGTGTTTTGATAGAAATGGCTGGAACTGTATCAGCGTGACAAAGAGGTTTCACTAATTGAATCGTTGATTACTTCTGGACGAAGGCAATTCAAGAGAGAAGAAAACAAAGAATAGAAATTTTTGGGGGGATATCAATCCAGGCGGAGGTGATCACGATGGTCTGCCGTTAGAAAAATCTAATCCGTGTGTTCGTCAGCTGAAAGAAACACTACATCTATCTTGCTAAAAGATATTCAAACAAGTTCACTTGACCTCCTGGCCTTCCCAACCCCTTGTCGCACCTTTTGAGGAAACAGTACATCTTATGGTGCATTCAAAAGGTTTAAATAACAATTTGAACGTATAGAAGACCATTAAATCTGCTGTACGGTTCTAATACTTACAATTTGTAATTACAAATCTATCTATCTTTCTATCTATCTATATCTGTCTGTCTGTCTGTCTGTCTGTCTGTCTGTCTGTCTGTCTGCCTGCCTGTCTGTCTATCTATCTATCTATCTATCTATCTATCTATCTATCTATCTATCTATCTATCTATCTATCTATCTATCTATCTATCTATCTATCTATCTATCTATCTATCTATCTATCTATCTATCTATCTATCTATCTATCTATCTATCTACCTATCTATCTATCTATTTATCTATCTATCTATCTATTTGTCTATCTATCTATCTATCTATCTATCTATCTATCTATCTATCTATCTATCTATCTATCTATGTATCTGTGTAATAAGGCAGAGCTTCATATTGATATGCATTATACGACATTTGTCTATGCTATATTCCATAATTCACGTTATAAAACTGAAGATGCACCAGCCCAAGAATTTAAAGTCGCGCCATTCATCGCGTCTTCACCCGGCCCGGCTCCTCAGTAAACATGGTGCAGTGGTGTTTAGCACAGAGTAGTGTGTCCAAATTCCAGTCTCAATGGCCCTATTTCTACGTTGTCAGCGTAGCACATGCGAGGTCATGGTCAGTTCTCTATTAATTGGGACTCACTAAAGAGCCTCCAGTATTCCAATTACTTCTGAACGTCTTACCGCACGTCGTCCCGCGTTGCCCGTGGTGCAGTTTTGGTAGATTTGCCCATATAATTTATGAACCTAGGTATTCAGCGCGTAAAACGACGTTGGTATAGAAAAAAGCAGGACTGGCGCCAAAATATATGCATTCACTCGACTGGCTTCCTTTTGTCCTCCTTGCTCAGACTGTGCTCGACCTATCGTGCGTAATCACCCGAGAACCACCTATCACAAGATTTATTGCATAGTGCAGTATACGTCTCACATGCTCGGGCCATAAACTGCGCTGCTCACCGAATGATTCAGCAGACTTTGCCATAACACGCCATGAACCGAAATTCTATCGGCTGCCGCATTTCGTTCGTCTGGAAGGGGCCACTCTCGACTTAAACTTTATTCGTATGTAGTACAACTAGCGGGAAAAATGGCTGTGTGCCTACCATGTGGCGGATAAGCCCAGTAGTCGCAACGTCGAATCCGACATGTCTGATACTATTCCTGCCGTGGCAGCCATAAAAAAAAAGGTGAAGCTTTGCCGCGAAGGTGAAGCGGTGAACGTGATAGAAAAAAAAAACCCTGGAAGATCACGCACAGAATGGCCAGCAGATTCAAACGTGCCCCGCGTTTCTCACGCACCAATGTCGCACGAAACGTATACACAGAGGTACAGATGAACGCGAATAAGCGCCTCAGTTGTTACTTCACTGTGTCCGAAAAGCGTGTTCTTTACGCAAACGAAGACTGTGCAACGATTGCAGTGACCTTTGTGCGCCGGTTACTACAACAGAATCGTTCCGATGAAAGTTCAAGGCCAGCCAAGACATACGATTGTCCCCACGTAAGATAAAGAGCGCGCGTTAGCATCCACCCTGCTCCTTCTCCGCGGGGCAACGTACTCGCGAGAGATGAGAGCATGCGCTCATTGCACCATCTCGCTGATAATGCTGAAACAAGAGAGTTCTCCCTGCGATGCCCATCATGAGTGGCAAGTGATAGGTAAAAATAGCCTGCGCGTCTGTGCGTTTCAATGCGTTAGGAGGTGCTACCTCGTGGCATAGTCGTTATCGCCTCGCACACACTCTGCAGAGGTCCCATATATATATATATATATATATATATATATATATATATATATATATATATATATATATATATATATATATATATACTGTACCGAAGCATAGTGGCGCCAGCTCTGTGCCAGCGTGAAAGAAGACGTTGACGTCCGTGTGTGGCTCGTGCTTGCCGGGTTCTTGCCTGTACCAGCTTGTTGCGGCTAACGTTTCTGGAACAAGAACCTGTGTTTTTACGCAACCTTGCTCGTTGCATTTGGTGGAAACGTGCTGGGTAACGTCCTGGAGCTCCGCAGCCGTAAGCTACCATCTCAGTCCGCGATGACCGAGCGCGTCGATCCCCCACAAGGCTCTTCTACGCTGCCACCTGTCATGTGTTCTGGTGTACTTCGTCTGCGTGACCCACCAGTATACAACGGCACTGAAGATCAAGATGTCGAGGACTGGCTGGTAGAGTATGAGCATGCCAGCGCGATTAACAAGTGGGATGACCCTGCGAAGCTGACTCACGTCATCTTCTACTTGACGGGTTTGGCCAACCTATGGTTCACCAACCACCAAGCCGACATCCCCACCTGGTCGGTTTTCAAAGAGGCCGTCACCTCGTTTTTCGGTCGTCCAGCCATGCGTAAGCTTCGTGCTGAACTGGGACTGCGGGGACGATTTCAGCGAAATGGTGAGAGCTTCACGAGCTACATTGAGGATGTGATCAGCCTCTGTAGGCGAGTTGATGCCAGGATGACGGAGGCTGACAGAAAAAAGAATATAATGAAAGGCATTGATGACGATGCTTTTCATATGCTTGTGGCCAAAGACCCACAGACCGTCACGGCCGTGATCCAGCTATGTCAAAGTTTCGATGAGCTGCGCAAGCAACGAGTTTCTACACGTCGCGCTAATACGCAAACAGCTGATATTTCGGCCTTGGAGTGCAAAAGCAGTGGCCCCGACTACAGCGTGTTAATGCCTCAAATTCAGCAGTACATCCGGGAGGAAGTTGCTCGACAGCTCTCTCTTGTCGCCACCATCAACGAGACCCCCACAACACTGGACCACTCACTTCGCTGTGCTATTCAGACGCAAGTTGCCGAGGCTCTCCCTTCGCCCGCATCCCCAATATCAGTGGCTGCACCGCTGACTTATGCAGAAGCCGTCCGCCGACCTCCTGCCCAACCGCCGCTTCCTTCATACAGTCCAGCCACCAACTACTACAGGTCACCAGTTTCTGTTTATCCGGTAAATCGGTCCTTTCCACCACCTCGAGCACCTGTAAACTCTTGGCGTACTCCGGATAACCGGCCCGTTTGCTACAACTGCGGTATTCCGGGACATGTCGCGCGCTACTGTCGTCGCCGTGGATTCTATTTTAATGATGTGCAGCATTCCGGCAACATACCTCGGCAATCAGAATCGCATGTGACACCCGATTCACATGACCCCCGTTCACGTCGACCAGACTTCAGCCGACGTCGATCTCCTTCACCCCGTCTTCGGTCTCCTTCCTCCATGCTTCGCCGTTCCAACCACGCCCAGGAGGAAAACTAACAGTCGCAGTTCCTGAGGCAAGAGCTGCGCCACCAACGAAATTTCCAAGGCCTCATCTTTCGCCCCCTAACGAGATTACCGTGTTTGTGGACGGTTTCGCCACAACTGCTCTTGTCGACACAGGTGCCGCTATTTGTATAATCAGTGAAGTGTTATGCCGCAAACTGAACAAAGTGACGACTCCACTGGTTGAAATTTCTTTACGCACAGCGAGTTCGCAACACGTCCAACCTTCTGCCACATGCACTGCTCGTGTTGTGATTCAAGGAGTGCTTTACATCGTTGAATTTGTCGTCCTTCCGCATGCGTCTCATGAAATCATCCTGGGATGGAACTTTCTTTCCGCTAATCATGCGGTTGTTGACTGCGCTCGTGCTCAACTCGTTTTGTTTCCATTCAGCACGACATTCATAGATCTCCCTCGCTCACCCAAAAAGGTGATCGTCGCCGCTGACGTCGTCATTTCTGCTTTTTCGGTCACCGCGGTATCTCTTTTGTGCGACTCCGTTTCCGATTCAACTGCCCTATTTATGCCGTCACAAGAATGCGCTCGTCGCCGGAACCTTGTCGTCCCGTTTGCCGTCATAACACTTGCCGATGGCTCCAGTGCCGTGTACGTGTGCAATCCGTTCCCTTGTCCCGCTACCTTATTGCATGGCGAATGCATTGGGAGTCTTGACACTTATGATGACATCTTTCCTTTCGATGCCCGTTCTGATACGACACCGATGTCCGTGGATGCTGTCACAGCTGGCACCGCGCCCTCACTACCTGACGAAGACGTTCTGTTGCGCAGCGTAGACACCGGCCTTACGCAAGACCAGCGCAATCAGCTCATTCAACTACTTGACCGTTTCCGCGCCTCGTTCGACCACGGACAACCTCCCTTGGGACGCACGTCAGTTGTCGCTCACCATATCGACACCGGTCATCATACTCCACTTCGTCAGCGCCCCTACCGCGTGTCGCAGGCTGAGCGTGACGTCATCACTCAACACGTCGACCAGATGCTGCAACGTGGTGTTATTCAGCACTCACACAGTCCTTGGGCTTCGCCAGTGGTCCTCGTGCGAAAAAAGGATGGCTCCATCAGGTTTTGCGTGGATTATCGTCGACTAAACAACATCACACGCAAGGATGTTTATCCCCTGCCAACCATTGATGACGCCTTGGATTGCCTTCAAGGTGCGGAGTTTTTCTCTTCACTGGATGTGCGCTCTGGATATTGGCAAGTGCCAATGGCTGAACCAGACCGTCCAAAAACGGCGTTTGTGACCCCTGACGGCTTATTTGAATTTAATGTAATGCCCTTTGGTCTTTGCAATGCGCCTGCGACTTTTGAAAGAATGATGGACAGTGTCCTCAGGGGACTTAAATGGCACATCTGTCTTTGCTATTTAGACGACATAGTTGTATTCTCGGCGAATTTTGAAACTCATCTTTCCCGTCTGGAACAAGTTCTCCAGTGCCTTACGGCAGCCGGGTTGCAACTAAACTTCAAGAAATGTCGTTTTGGCGCCCGCAAACTCACAATTCTCGGCCATGTCGTTTCAAAAGAAGGAATATCGCCAGACCCTGCCAAACTGCGTGCCGTTTCCGAGTACCCCAAGCCTACTACTCTAAAGGAGCTTCGTAGTTTCTTAGGCTTGTGTTCCTATTTTCGGCGTTTCATTCGCAATTTTGCCTCTATAATTGCCCCTCTGACTCAGCTTCTCTCCCGTAGCGCGGACCTCTCAGGCTGGAATTCCCACTGCGATGAGGCATTCACGGCGCTACGCCGGCTACTCACCTCTCCGCCAGTTCTCCGCCACTTCGATCCCAATGCACCCACTGAAATTCATACGGATGCAAGCGGTGTCGGCCTCGGTGCCATTCTCGCTCAACGCAAGGATGGCTGCGACGAGTACGTTGTCGCCTATGCCAGCCGTACACTAACGAAAGCAGAGTCCAACTATTCCGTCACGGAAAAGGAGTGCTTGGCTATCATTTGGGCTATAGGAAAATTTCGCACCTACCTTTACGGACGGTAGTTTCATGTTGTCACAGATCACCATGCCTTGTGCTGGTTAGCGTCCATGAAAGATCCTACTGGCCGCCTCGCTCGTTGGGCTTTACGCCTTCAGGAATACGATATCCGTGTTGTTTATCGCTCAGGACGCAGACATTCAGACGCCGATGCACTATCCCGTTCTCCACTGCCTCCTGACCTTGCCTGCTTATCAACTGCCATTTGCGATTCGTCATCGTTGAGCATCACCGACATGCCATCCGAACAGCGCAAGGATCCTTGGATCAATTCTTTGCTGGACGTCCTCTCTCACAGTTCGTCAGAAACGACTTCACGCTCCCTCTCTCGTCAAGCAAGACACTTTGCTGTCCGTGAAGGCTTGTTGTATCGCCGCAATTACGTGACGGACGGCCGTAGGTGGCTCCTTGTCATCCCTCGTCATTTGCATTCGGACATCTGCGCTGCCTTTCACGATGACCCCCAGTGTGGCCACGCTGGAGTATTTAAGACTTACTCTCGCCTTCGTCTAAGATACTACTGGCGCGGCATGTATCGGCACGTTCGCCAGTACGTGCGGTCATGCACCACGTGTCAACGACGCAAGACGCCTTCTCACAGCACTGCTGGCCCTTTGCAACCCTTAACCTGCCCAGCGAGACCATTCGACCGCGTCGGAATTGATATTTATGGTCCTCTACCCAACTCTCTTAGAGGCAACCGGTGGATTATCGTCGCCGTGGATCATTTGACACGCTACGCTGAAACATCTGCACTGCCTGCTACCACTGCGAAAGACGTTGCGTCCTTTCTTCTTCACCATCTCATTTTGCGACACGGTGCACCTCGTGAATTACTGAGTGACCGTGGACGCGTGTTTCTCTCGAACGCCGTCGACGAGCTACTCAAGGCATGTCGCACGGTTCATCGGAAATCCTCGGCATACCATCCTCAAACCAATGGCATGACGGAACGCTTTAACCATACCCTTGGAGATATGCTTGCCATGTACGCCTCTGACGACCACACTAATTGGGACCAAGTGCTCCCTTTTGTCACGTACGCATACAACTCTGCGCCACCAACAACCACTGGCTTTTCTCCTTTCTTCCTCCTGTACGGACGTGAGCCATCATGCTCCATGGACACCATTCTCCCTTACAGGCCTGATGTTTCCGAAGCAACGCCTGTTTCCGAAGCAGCTGCTTATGCCGAAGAGTGTCGTCAACTCGCTCGCTCATTTACCGCACAAGACCAGTGGCGCCAGAAAACTGACCACGATTCCTCTGCGTCTACTGTACGCTATAACCCAGGAATGCTGGTTTGGCTCTCGGTCCCGTCTACCCCTCCCGGTCTTTCCCCGAAGCTTTCGTCGAAATATCATGGCCCCTACCGTGTGGTGCGGCAAACATCTCCTGTCAACTATGAAGTTGAGCCCATTGATCCACCTTCGGACCAACGCTGCCGTGGGCGTGAAACAGTACACGTATCACGCCTCAAACCGTGCTATGACCCCCTTGTCGTGTCCTTTCCCTAGGTCGCCAGGTTGGCTCCTTTCTGCGCGGGGAGTAATTGTACCGAAGCATAGTGGCGCCAGCTCTGTGCCAGCGTGAAAGAAGACGTTGACGTCCGTGTGTGGCTCGTGCTTGCCGGGTTCTTGCCTGTACCAGCTTGTTGCGGCTAACGTTTCTGGAACAAGAACCTGTGTTTTTACGCAACCTTGCTCGTTGCAATACATATATATATATATATATATATATATATATATATATATATATATATATATATATATATATATATATATATATATATATATATACAATATATATATATATATACCACAATATATATATATATATATATATATATATATATATATATATATATATATATATATATATATATTGAGTGGCTGTAGCGTTGCATATAGTCCAGTTGATCCTCCGTGAGCGGTCACAACGTGGTTTATTTCGACGTTTCGGCCTAGAGTCTGGCCTTCATCAGGATTAATCCTGATGAAGGCCAGACTCTAGGCCGAAACGTCGAAATAAACCCCGTTGTGACCGCTCACGGAGGATCTACTGGACTATATATATATATATATATATATATATATATATATATATATATATATATATATATATATATATATATAATTGTTACCGCAATAAACTGGTTCCGCTATTCTACTTCTTGTGCCGACGTTGCCATGGCGTGCGCGTGAACTGTGCGTTTGTTTAAAGCAATACTGTTCTCGCGGTAATTGTATACTTTGCTTGCGTCACTTGTTCGTGTATCCGTCAATGCGCATTTTTTGGCGGCAAATAACACAAAACCTTCGTTCATACGAGAAAGGCGGCCCGTCGCCACCCCCGCCGAAGCGACAAAGCCACCACTTCTTTATAGTTAAGGTCGCGGGATCAAGTCCCGGCTGCAGCAGCTGCATTTTCGATAGAGGCGGATACGCTTGATACCCGTGTACTTACATTGAAGTGCGCGTTAAAGAATCCCACGTGGTCGAAATTTCCGGAGCCCTCCACTACAGCGTGTATCATATTTTTTGGCACTTTAAACACCAGATATTATTATTATTATTATTATTATTATTATTATTATTATTATTATTATTATTATTATTATTATTATTATTATTATTATTATTATTATTATTATTAATATTTACGTAGTCTACGAATAGAGTACACAAAGAAAGCGTTCATTGCATACACATGCTTGAAAGTTTTGTCTCTCTGTCTTCTTAGATGCAACCATACGAGTGGATGAGGTGGTTATTCGGCCGTTTTGAGAATTTACCATTAGCGCCGCCATGTTGTGGTCGTTTGTCACCTGAGCACGGAGCTGCGGTTTTGCGATAGAGCCACTCAATATACATTATTAAAGCGAGTTTCATACAAAGCTCGGGGTACAATTCCTGGAACTTCAAACTTCGTTTCATTAAATGTTTGCGCGCCCTGAAAAAGGTGCCCGCAGTGCCTTGTGGTCTCCTAAATACGGTGTATGAGGTAGTACAGATTGTATAATCATAATTTCTAGCACGAGACGCTCGTGTGCGCCTTTCGTGTGTTTTGCGTCATCGACTACCATGTAATTCGACTATTGTCCAAGTTCAGAGAAAGATGAAACCTGCAGAGCAAAAGATTCTTGCACCTGCAGCTCGCAGCTGAAGTCGTCACGTCAGCAAGCACACTTGTTTTTGTCAGCGTTGCTACCTTAACAAAGACAACTGCGCAAGTGCAAAACACCAGCCCCGGTGAGCTTCTTGTCAAAGGACCATTCGTCTCTATACTACAGCTTACACTCACATGTTAGACAGCCGCTGATTGCCTCGATTCCACGAAGGCGCCAGAACTTAATAAGACAACCGTATATCGACAGCACACAGGGAGCCATACTAATATATAACAATTGTCGGGCTTTGAACACCCAAAACCATGATATAGTTGACGGCATAAGAGAGGGCTCTTCTAATGTCTGCCTTCCGGGGTTCTTCAACGTACATTAAAATCTATACTGGAGCCAAGCGTTTTCACCTCCATTAAAGATACGACCGGTAGTCGATCCCACGACCTTTGGGTCAGTTGTTGAGTACCAGAAGTGAGACCACTGTTGCGGGTTAGGAGGAAGCAACGCAAAAGGGACGACGTAAATAAGGAAAGAACTCACGGCACGGACTCTTTGCTCTGGGATGTGGATCGGCCCTCTCGACAAACAACCACAGGTGCTCGCCGGCGAGCAGGTTAAGCGTGCGCGCCGCGTCCAGCACGGCTCGGGCCAGCGTTGGTTCGGCGAATAGCAGTAGCACACGGGCAGGACTCGAACCCACGCGTGCCAGTTGATTGAGCATGGGCGGCGGCTGCTCTTCGGCGTCCTCGTCGTCAACGCCGTTGGAACCGGAAGCTGCCGCGGGGAGTGTGACGTGCAGCAGCGGTCGCCAAGGGGTGCCCTGACACAGGGTGGCCAGCCTGCGGGCCATGGTGGACGCGTCGGGCGACTCGTCGGTGAGCAGCACGAAGTGGTACCACCGGTTGTGCGACAGCAGCGCGTACAGGGCCTCGGTGAGTTCGGACAGGCCCGGGTCCAGGCTGAGGTAGAGCTCGCTCGCCTCCTGCGCAGTTGGCAACAATGAGAGTTCTACGTTTGTACGTTGATTCTTACACACTACAAATAATGCCTGCGCACTTGCAAAATGCACACCGATTTCGTTTGGCAAAGCAGGCGAGCTCCAAAGACGACGTTTTGTGCAACCAAGTATATGCGTGAAACCTTCAAGATGAAAGATGAAACCTTCAAGATGAAACCTTCAAGTGAAACCTGCGAGGGTCACATCATTATAAAAGCTGCGCAGAAACAGCTGGCAAAAAATCATCCACTCTTAAGGCGAAGGTATTCGATGCCTCGTGAAATGCGAACAGTGATCGCTGGTGTCGTTGCATGTGATGTAAAGAAATCATGCAATGAGACTACACGTCATCAAAATTGGCGACTTCATCACGCCGTCCTGATGAAGGAATTCCACTGTATATACATAGTTGCCCCTTCCAAAGTGGGCTGGCCTAGGGGGCAGTGCAGAAGCTCGAGTGGGAGGGCTTACTCCACTTCCTGAAGCTTTTTCCACTCCTTCAGGGAGTGGAGCAAGGAACAACTCCCTCAAATGAGAGCGTCATTTTGAATGCTCGCCAGTGGCATAGCCACAAACCTATTTTGGGAGGGGAGGGGGGGGTCAACGATACTTTAGGTATATTGGTGCATGTGCTCGCGCGTGTATATACACGCAAACCAAACTGACATATTTTGGACAGGTTTGAAAACCCAAACCAAACCTAGACTACGTCCCTGACGGACACACGAAGTGGTTTATTCTGCCGTGCAGAAAATCTGGTCTCCAATTGCATAACAACGCATTGCAAAACATGCAGCATCTTTTCACATTAAATTTTTACCTAAGGTGCAAAATTCCACTGAAACTTTGTGTGTGTATGTGTGTGTGCGTGTATGTGTGTGTGTGTGTGTGTGTGTGTGTGTGTGTGTGTGTGTGTGAGTGTGTGTGTGTGTGTGTGTGTGCGTGCGTGCGTGCGTGTGTGTGCGTGTGTGTGTAGGTGTGTGTGTGTGTGTGTGTGTGTGTGCGTGCGTGCGTGCGTGCATCTTTTCGCTGTATGGTCCACTGACTCAGCTCAATTTCTTTCAAACAGACATTTCATGTCTTTGGCTTATTTAGAATACATTACAATTGCTGCTCACTCGCAACGCAGTGGAATTAATTTTTACCTATATGACAACGTTAAGGCCGCAGCAAACACCATCATAATCCGAACTGTCCTGGCGCTATGGAGCGAGAAATTGAAGGTGGCGTCTGCCCCCGTTTCTTTCTTGACAAGAAAGTCTTGGACGTCTTTAACTTTATTGCGTCTTTTCCTCCTTACACCAAGCGTCCCCTCGAGGAAAAACTGGCGTCTCAATATTGCCATAAGGTTACTCACTAATACAAGTATTATGTATAAATTGTTCCCTCTGTGTCCACTCCGGGTATTGCAAGTTCTCCGCATTACGCTGAAGAGCCACTGCAGCCAATCTAGTTAGGGACGGTGACCACAAAGGAGGCTCGCAGTAAATGCGAGCAAATTGCTGTTCGTATTTCGCTTCCTGGCTCTTGTGAACTTTTGAATAGGTTCTGATAGTGATGCTTGATGCCTATAATTTTTAAAGGTCAATTCAAGTATATCGTGACTGAAACAGACTAGTTTTAGTTTTGATAGCCTCAGAGTAACTTCGTTCGAACGTGATTTCTTGAAGAATTGTCCAGGAATCATTATCATCATCATCATCATCGTCATCATTTATTTACACTTGAAGTCTCTGGTAGGCAAATTATATAAGAGGAGAGCCAACATAAGAAAAACAGGAACGTTGAAACTGTCGCAAATTAAGCAAACACATTAAATGTAGGATTTGGAAATGAATGAATTGAAATTGAGCTATAATACGTCCCCTGAGGGTCTCATCATGGTCATGTCGTCAGCATATCGCACGTTACAAGGACACTTTCTGCTAACTCTTATCCCTAACTCTTCCCAATTGATGGCCCTGAAAACCTCCTGTAAACACGTGGTGAATAGCATTAAAAAGATAGTGTATTCCTGCCTTACACCCTTCTTTATTGGGCTTCTGTCGGTTTCTTTATGAAGAACTATGGTAACTGTGGATCCATTTTTATGTCTTCCAGTATGTTTATGTAGAGCTCGTCGATGCCCTCATTCCATAGTGCCTGCGTCACTGGGAATGTTTCGACACGGAAAGCAGGAAAGTAGGTCTGGAAATCATTATGCTCAAAACTACAGTAATGTGCACCAGCATCTGCAGAAAACAGCACTAAGACAGGCGATGATATCACCTTGAGAAGATAACAAAAACGCGCTTAAGTTTCGGAGCTCTGAGGACAGCCAAACGGTGTATTCTGTGTATAATTGGCTTGCCGTTAGCATGTTCAACAACACGCGCTTCTTTACATAGTTGTTAGCGCCACGATCTGGGAATCGATAGGTTGCCGATTCGACGCCGCGCGATTGTCTGACTCTTCTCGTTTTATTTTTTTGCAATCTTTTAGAATATATTTTACAGCCTCATAGCCGTGACGTAAACACTTCGGCGAGAGCCATGTGGACCCGGGCAAAAAACACTTTCGTGTTGAAAGAAGCTGTACAGGTAAGTGTGGGAATCCAATCCAGGACCTTGTGCTTAGAGGCACGGCGTCATATCCATTGAGCTTCGGAGACAGCTTTCCTCGTGAATTATGTTATGCTGTCTTATCGAAAACTCTTCACTTTCCAGTTCCTTCATCTAACGGAATAGAATCTTTGTTGTTTTTAGTGGCTCGAGCAATGAGTAACATTCATATTTCAAGAACTGCCAATGGACCCACTTTCTGGATATTCAGAGAAATTATTCTGAAAAATTAAATTAGCATGATACGAATTGTTCTGGTTCAAGTTTGTAGCTGTATTGGGTAGGTATGACCTAAGAATATAAGTTTGCTTATAATAGAAGCTAATTACCAGTGTGATAACTATTGAACATAATTGATGAAGTTCATAGAAAGAGCAGAGTGTTTTCCACTGAGAAACTAGCACTATTGCGGCACCAGGTGGAGCAGATTTTCGTTCATGCCCTATTAGGTCACCGGCGTTGGCCATAGTTGCCGCGAGCGCTTGCATTCGTATATGTCACGCACTAAGAGTCTTCTCGTGATGTCCTCGGATTATTCGACCAGCCAAAGGAAGTAGAAAAGCAATAAGCTCTAGAGGTTGCATTCAAACCCACCAAGGATGCTGTATTGCAGCTTCTAAGATACATTAAATTGGTTACGCAATGAGCCCAGGTGATAGAAAACTAGAGATTATCTCTTTTTTATCAATTCATGATTGCTGGCACTGGCTGGCTACTCTCTTATGCCCACGACAGAGAGTTTTCTTTACTAAAACTAGTGTTTGTCGAAGAGATAGTTTTTTGTCATGTGTCTGAGGACGAGACTCTTTGTCGGAAGAAGTCTTCTTGCTCGAAAAGACTTCCAGTCGCTCCCGCCGTTAGCAGAGATATTATGCGATGCCTCGCAGAACACTCTCCTTTCATTCCCACTTTACGTCGGTAGTACAACGTTCCACGAGTCACTTATGTTCGGTTCACGTGATTCTTCCATGCGACGGTGACCTGACGCTTTGTTGTCACGATTCTCACGGAACGGAAAACGCCCGAGTAGCGAAGCCGGGTTCGCGACGTCCTACAAAAGTTGTCCGTACATCTCTCACACTTCCTACATTTTGACGCCGACACTGAAGCTCGTAATGTCGCAACCCCGCGTTTTTACGACGCAGCAGGAAACGTCGGGCAAGCAGCGAGCGTGAAAATTTTTACGTAGATGTAGACGCCATGTTGTTGTATAAGTACGTTAAGTAGTGCTCTTCCCGATGTCACGCAGAGAAAGAGAGAGAGATAGAGAGTAGAGAAATATAAAAACAAGAATACAAACAGCGATGGTAACTATGTGCCCTGGAACATCGTATTTTCGACAGCGGTGAATATGCTTGAGGCCCGCGCACTGAAATCTACTAAAGGACACTACGTGGTCGAAATTATGTGGTGCGTTCTACTACGGCATGCTTTACAATCATTTCGTGGTTCTGGCACTTCAAATTCCTGCATTTATTATTATTATTATTATTATTATTATTATTATTATTATTATTATTATTATTATTATTATTATTATTATTATTATTATTATTATTATTATTATTATTATTATTATTATTATATTAAGCGGTAACAAGCTAGTTCACGGTATGATATCCTGTTTTTTTTTCAAATTTATTAACTTACCAAATCTGCATAATTCAGCCAGAGAGAATCGACTGTTTTATGTACAGCCGTCAGCACACGAACACTTAGATGGGTGGCCAGGGCTAGTTTGATTGACGCCATTCGTGCAGTGCTGGGCGCTTTTGCCGAGATAAACACCTAAGTAGGCTTGGATAGTGGGTCGGCATGTACGCTTAGCATTTTGGCAACACAACCCAAACGTACGTGGTGTCAGCGTCAATCAAACTGCTGCAGGACAAGTGGCTGAACGTTCGTGCTAAAGGTGCTGACGGCTGTACCTGACAGCTTCTTCGAACACTATCCCGTTCATGAAATACAAAGTATCTATAATGCTAACTTTATTGATCTTGATGTCTTTTATAGTCCACAGTGAGCTGTTTTTACCTCAATTTCGCTCTGTCTTCACACAGTATTGCATCATGTATGGATTCTTCACTTTTCTGTTTTTCAGAGCCATCCACATAGTTGTGTGTATTCCACTTTATTTTTCACTCCCATTTTATAACTCTACTCTTGTCTTTTTTATTCTTCCTAATTCGTGTTGATTCGTTTTTGTCAGTACGTTCTCGCTCTTTTTGTCGGATTTTTTTTCTAAACACTGTCTGTATTGTATTGTTTATTTTTATTGGTTTATGTTTGCGCAAAGAACTTATGGTTGCCCCTGTTCTGCTTAAGTGATTGTTTGATTCATCGACACCATTATTATTTTGAATACCACGTAAAACTAAGGCTTGTTGATACACCTGAGTGTTTCTTCTCGGCTGACAAAGAAAAACAAGATAGAAGCCCACACGTTCAACCCTCTAATTAAAACAATAACAGCCAGTTTGCAGAGCCATTGATATGACCTTTTTGTTCCAAACCTCATGAGACAAGTCTACAAGCGCTCTCGGGCTATTCGCTTGAGTCAATAGAGAGGAAGTTAACGCGAGAACGACGGCAATATCCTGGAAAGACCGAATTCAAGAAGAAAAAAAAATAAAGAACGAGAGAAGGGAAGAAGAATGTGGGAGACGGGGTAAGAGGGACTCGCCTCTTTTACTGTGCACACCTCTTCGAGTGAAAACTCCCCTACTAACAGCTCTAAAGCTGCCGTGCACTTCGAGAAGTTCCGAGTAGTCTTTTGGTGGCTATGTAGCTTCTCCTACCTTTTCATCAGGGTCCTGGTTTCTGTTTGCTCTCCAGGGAAAAAAAAAGGCAAAGAAAAATCTCAAACTCTCCGAGGGAACGGTGTTGGCCGTTTAACTGTTGGGAGGGATTGGCCTGCCACGTTGTTGGTATTTTTTATTATTTAGGACTACGCGTATTGGGACACGCATGTTGGTTCATCAAGAGAGGTGGGTTTTGAGAGCGAATGTTACGAGCCAAAAAAAAGGGATAAAACGAAAAAAACACATAAAAAAGTGAGAACCGGGGTGATATTTTTCTCCAGGGTTCGCTCTCGAACGAAAGCTTTTATAGCTCGTGAAAAAAAAACATTTAGATATGAAGCTTGTCCTGTGGCGTTCCTACATTGCTTCGCTGCTACGGTATGAATGCATAAGCGTCGTTTGCTGTGTTACAGAAGTGTTGCGCAGCTAAGCAAGAGTACGAATGGCCAAGGCATCCAGGAAGGAAGAATTTTGGAGGAAGCATTGCGCAGTGCGAGAAGAAATAAAGAGAGAAAGAAATAAAAAAAGGAAGAAATACAGAAAAAAGAAAGAAACAAACAAACAAACAAACAAAAAAGATAGAAAAAAATAGTAAGTGCGGCTCACCCACGCCAAGCTTCTCTTTGCTCCTGTTTTCGCAATAGGCACTGGGCTTCTAATTTTTTTTCGCCCTTGTTAATTCCTGTTCAAAGCAAAAGCTTGGTTTGAACAATTTGCCTTTGTTTACAAACAATAGCTTTTGGTTAAATCATTCTGTGTCATAGTTTTCTTTCAGCTGAACTTTTTTTTCCTTTATACGTTTTACATGTAACAAGTAAACGCGGATAAACAGGACATACGAGCGAGGAATAAAAGAGAATAGATTGTAAACACAGTTCATGGTTCAGAAATGTTGGTCGGTATGCCGATAGCTTGATAGATCGGGATCGTACGCTCTTTAGCTTCTTCCTACGGAGCCAGCTATGAAAGACTGCATGCACAACCAGCCATAGCTGTCAAATGAATGTCGCGAAGAACCTTCCTGGTAAGAAAAGAAAGGTAATGCAGTACGTATTCTGAACTCGCTTCATGAGAAACGAATGGCCCACTTGAAACATTAGACGCAGCGAAAATGAAACCCCATTACACATTCGAGAAACGGGTTCTTTACGAGCGTATTGTTGAATTTTATTGCAGTGAGAATTTCCGCCCGTTTGTAATCGGTTTGTTTTCTTTTGTTCTTATATTGGAACGGTCGTGCATAAGTGCAAAACCATTATGAGGCCCCCGAGGGCTCCCTAAGGACCGCTATAAGAAATAAAATATATGCGTTTCATGCATTCGTATAGTACATGGTCGGAGGGGTATAAAATAAAAGATATGGACTACGCGAAGAAACGTTGAGATAAATTATTCCATCAATTTCTTGGTCCGGTTCTTGATAAAGGGTGACGCTTTGCTACAGTCTAAAAAGAAATGCTCTTTTTTGCAGCCTATTATGGGTGTCGCTGTTTGAGCAATGGCCGTAAGAAAACGTTGGTGCACGCAGAAAAACCCAGGTGCGTATGCGTTGCGGGAATTGGGTGAGCCCGACCACTGGCCAGACCACATGCGAGCGGTAAAAAAAGTTCTGCTCGGTGACGTTGATCACGTGAAACACGTGACAAAAAAGAGGGAGAGAGAGAAAGAAACAAAGGGAGGCATACCAAAAAGACAGGAAAAATATAGAAACACTGCAAAAAGAGAAATAAAGAGAAACAGAGAAAGAGATAGCAAGAAGCAGAGAAGGAGAAAGGGAAGAAAGAAAAATGTCCGAAAAGGTGAGAAGGCGACACAGTTCAATAACGGGAGAAACAATTAATGCATAAATAAATAAATACGTAAAAAGCAACAGGATCGAAAATCTGGTACAAGAAACAAAGTGCAGCGAACAGAAGAAAGAACAAAATTACACACATTCCCCCTCAGTAGAACCCCGAGTAGCATGCGAAGAAGCTCATGGGTAGGTTTTAAAATTCTATAAAGATTTGGCATTGAAGTCGCTCTTTATGTAGTCATCATCACCGTAAATAACTACGTAGATCACCGCTAATCCTACCATAGTTCTAGCACGTAAAACGGCAAATGGGGGGCAAGAAACGGTAAACACAGGGATTTAGCGTTAGCTTTATTGTTGCGTGCTTCGAACTGAGCAGAGGCCGAAGGTTAACGTAGCCCTCATTCTCAAGCACGAACGCGATATCTTACATATAGCGTTCAACGCTAACGCACGCAAGAGGTCCCTACATAGGGCAAGATGGCTGTGCCTGTCGAAGCGAAAGTTGTTCCCTTCGAATCTTTATAGTATGTTAGCCTACATTATTGAACTCCTTCACTCCAAAATACTGGTCGTGTTTGATGAAAAATTTGAGTAATGAGTCGTCGTCAGCTGTATACTGCAGATAAAAAACTACGTTTTTGACATACATACCTGACTTGAGGAGCAGAAGGCTTCAAAACCTTGTCTACAAGGTTCGCTTGTGTTTTCGGTGGCAACGCCGAGATGGCGCTGTAATCATCAACTTGCTCCGCTGATAAGCTAATGTGGCTATAAGTCAAACTCAGCCAAGTAACGGGCGTCTTTAGGAATACTCGATCATGGCATATGTCGAACGAAAAGGATGCGTTTCGGACTGTCAGACGCAACAGTGATCAAAACGCGGCACTCGGAAGCAGCAATGGTCACTTCAGGTCAGCTCGATTTAGTGGCGCACTTGAAGTTTCTACAACGCATTTAGTGTTTTTGTTACTAGGTGGTGCCATAGGTGCTTCCATTATCGTTAGCGGGAATGCCTTCCGCTGTAGTAAAAGAGTACCAGCTGTCAGGCAGCGCGTTGATTTTTATTGTTAGTACTGAGATGCACGCTAACACTAACGTAAGCGCCTTCAAAAGATTGATTTAATGAGTTCAACGTCTCAAAACCACCACATATTTATGAGAGACGCCGTAGGGGAGGGCTCCGGAAGTTTCGACCACCTGGGGTTCTTTAGCATGCATCCAAGTCTGAGCACACAGGCCTTACAGCGTTTTCACCTCTATCAACAATGCAGCCGCTGCAACCGGGATTCAATCCCGTGACCTGTGGGTCACCAGCCGAGAACCTTAGCCACTAGACCACCGCGGCGGGGCGGCGTATACCCTTCCGATATACTAGAACTCTCTTCGTGCATTCACTCCACCTTCCCGATTTTCGTGGGACACAAAACGTTGGATAAAATAGCCACACTAGATGAGTGCTTTGTTCAACAACATTTGCAATCGCAAGGCTTGCTTGCGTTTCCTTACTCCTATCAACATGTAGCGTTGATAGGAGAAACATGTAGTACGTAACCCTCGTAGTACGTAACCGGCAGTGGCACATACCCGAAATAGCGGTCCTTACGATTTTGACCTCCAAGGTGGTTCCGGTGAGAGATTTCTTGTGTGCGTTGTTGAACAATAAAAGATAGTGCTCAATGTACATGTTAATGGCTGCTAAGGGGAATGAGAGACAGTAGAATTCGGCCTTTAGGTAACGCGCACGCTGCGATCCCCATTAACAGCCATCGGCATGTACATTGAGCACCATCTGAGAAGAAAGGGTTGCTACGTTATACTCGCTGGGTGTAACCTCCTTGGTTTTAGGAAGGTTTAGCGAGCGTTGGGCCGCATATCCATGAATACAGTGAATTAGTATATACCATGAACTCGAGGTGGTTAAAGGTGGGAAGTAAACCCGAAGCGCAAGCCGTAAGAAAGTGTGCATGTGCCACCTCCCGTTTAGTCCTTGAAATGTCCGCTGAATGGCGGTGCTTCTATATGGAGAATATATGATGAAAAGATGCGAGATGGTGGTACTTGGAGCGCTGAATAGATGGACGAACGGATACACAGACAGATGCATGGATGGACGCATGAACGGACGCAGGCGCGGATGCATGGACGAACGCAGGGACGGACGCACGAACAGGCGCACGCACGGACGGGTGGATGGACGCATGGATGGTTACACAGACGTACACAGGAACGGACGGAAGCAAGAACGAATGGGCGGACGAATGCTTCGCCCCACTCCCCATCATTCACTCCGTGGATATGCTGCCATTTTTTTAAACGAACCGTTTTTTGACATTTGCTCGAGCTACTGTCGCGACAGGGTAGCTGACAAGAAATGTTTATAACGACGAATAACAAGTATAATCACGTGCAAGCGTAATGCCAATTATGTAATCGCAAAGTAGAAATGCCTGACTGCGCGTAGTTAGTGACGTGCCCTGTCTTTGTGTGGTAAAAGCAGCGCTCGCAACGTGTACAGTCGGGATATGAAGTGAAACACCAACGAGGAATTCAAAAGAGTGTTCACTAGCGAGCAAAGCTTGAAAATAATCTGGAACAGATAATTTTGTGAATGGCTAAGATGGTTTGAACGTTACATTCAGCGTGAAAGCCGGAATCATTGTGACATGACGCGTACTATAGTTTAGGCAAGAACGAAAAAGCGCACTTTAGTTAACGCGAACAGTTTCTCATTTAAGTTTTCCGCAACTGCACATGAGAAAGGAGCCATATCAAGCTGCACTTTGTTCTAGGAATAGGACTGGAAAGGAAAATATCTCGAAGGCTCAAGGGAGCGATTATGCTGGTCGGTCTTTGAGAAATTAAGAATGACAGTAGTTTAGGGGCAACGAGAGTTCTCTCAAGGGGGCACTTTGGGGAGGAAGGTGGATAGCAAAGCACACATTACTCGTGCAGAGAGAAAAGTATTGAAAAGCAAGAACGCGCAGCTGTAAATGGACGCAGGAGACGAGGCGTTAAATCAGTTTTAATTGCCCGTTAAAGTTGTGATGGGAAAAACGGCACATTTAATTATAAGATAGAAGAACTGCTGTTTTCATGGTGGAGCGAACGAGTACAAAAGTGTCCTTTTTTACCATTTTTTTTCGCGCTGAAACATCCGGTGCCTTTGCTCCCGTGTGACGTCACTACTTTCTTAGTAGGTACGTGCGCTTAGTTTATTTCCACGCGAAAAACGTTACACTCATAGTATGTTTATTTATTCTGCTTTTTCGGAACGTGAAGTCTTGGTATGCGAATCATTGTGACACATTTTCAATATTTCACGCTAGCAGTACTTTTGAATACTTGAAACTTTTGCCTTCTAGCAGGAGCGATTCGCAGAAGTGGGAGACACGTTTTTGATGAATTCATATACGGTCAAAAACAAACGTAAACGTGGCTTCATGACGTGTTTTCAAATGGTTCTGGAACCTACGTTATTTAAGCAGATGCTGGTGTTGTCCAACTTTGAGTAAGAACGCTGTTGTCACAACATACGGTACCCGTGAGGTAACTGCGGGTAGGAATTGCCACGTTAGCAACAATACTACCACGACACCGGCTACATACTGTTGCTCTCCGTTGAATATATTCACACAGAATCACAGACTTTACCGCCCTGACAGTCATTATATCATTTACAAATGTTTAGCTTATAGGTGCAGTTGGCATTTTCGAAATTATTAGAATTTATTCATAAGTCAAACGTTAAAAAACCATAAAATCCACTAATAGGAAGTTGAACGGCCTAGTCGTGTCTTGCTACACTAATTAGTCATTGCTTATTGCTTCCTTCAATTACACTGATGATTCAGGCCCCAATAATGTATTTGGATGACAGTGTGTATACGTACTTTGAGGCACGTACGAACCACAAACGAAAGCACAAACAAACAGACATGTAGGATTTTGAAGCTTCACGTGACATTATACTCTCACAGATACACCAAGGCAATTTATGCATGTAATTGTAGTTTAGGGCCTACCACATTGTGCCGGTGAGCAGATTGAGACATCGTCTCTGTCTGATCCTAGATACACACACCTCCCTATTTGCACGAACATGTGCGACGATGAAGCGCAGGACAGTTTTAACAACATAATCGAGAAAATACATTGCACCTAAATCTTTTTTTAGAATGTCGAAAATGCGACATACAATACCACGACCAGTAAGCATTAGTTTAGTAGCCCTTAATGCGTTTACTGGCCTGTACTAACCCATCACGAACGCAAGCAGTAACCTTTACTATCCCAGACACGCTAAGTAGTAACGACAATCATTACTATTTCGCGTATATCTCCGTGAGATATACAAATACTGGATATCTTTGAGAGGGAGCATAATTGATCAAAACAGAATGTTTCAACTTATTTTTTTTTGCACAGGTGGTATTGGAATAAAATGGGCTCGCTACTTAGATAATTACTTGCAAGAATTAAAATAATTTTATATCAGTACTCGAAAGCTGTCTACGTGTTTTCTAAATATTAACTTTTTGCAATGATATAACCCTACTATTTGCTTTGTGTGAAGAGGTTGAATAAATTCGGCACTGCCTAATTATTTACTGCTTGCGGACTCTATGTTGACGCGCTTGTAATGACTTGCCCTCTGCAACTTTTGCACTATAGAGTGCTTTGTGCACAGTAGCAGGCTAGAACCTACTTGCCCAAACCAACCTCTCTGCCTTCCCCTAAATTATATATTTCTGTCTTGCATGACGGCTTTATTCATGATGAATCATGTACCATATCTGCTTGTTAAATGATCGCACACATAATGCAATACTCTTGATTTAACTTGATTGGTTTAACTAACAGACACTGATGCCGAGGGAAGTATAGCGGACGTTATTACAAATAATTTTAATGTATAAATATGAGGCAAGAAAAGTCAGGGACCACTGGCAAGTTATTATTTTGACCACTCTTATTTCTTCATATTTACATTACCATTACTCCTTGGAATCATTGTCTGTTAGTTGTCATTATTATTGTGTCTATCAAAAAAATAGCGACAGCTTAACTTTACCCTTGTTTCCTCCAAATTTCCACCCTAATAGTTGTGCTCAGCGTATTTTTGATTGCGTAAAGTCTGTATTATATGAATGCATTTTCTTCTAAAAACCCCGTTCTGAGAGGCAGGATATCTAAATAAATCAATTGGATGAAAATAGCTGTAAGACGTTAGCGAGTTGTGGTGTCGACGTGGAGGCAGTAAAATCGGTAGTTTAGAATTTCCCACTGCTGTTTAGAGAGTCTAAACTTATACCTAGCTCGGCATATTTTCTGAAATTATTCTGTCTTTTCTCGAGAGCAAACTCGATTCATTAACAACAAGCCTGTGATTACCTGACCAGAAAATTGGCGCATTGTTTGTGCGCATATGCAAATCGCTTGTTGGGTCCCCAAATAAAGCACTGTATCTGACGATCGCAGAATCACTAATTAGGCAGCCAGCGTGATTATGCGAGACTGAAAGTTCACAGCTAAGTGGACCTTGTGTACCTATTAGGCTCCAACTGAATAATTATGCTCGCATCTAAAATGAACAAAGTGTCGTAAAACATGAATAAGGGAACCAACTATTGGCCAGAACGTGCGACCGAATCCTGATGGATACGAAAACGTTGTGACTTATAGCGAAATATTGAAGCTACGTTCTCATCATCTGAGGGGTATTTGCACCTCTAAATTGGATTTAAAAAACTACAAAGACAGTTATGTCATGCTACCCAGCAGAAGAGCCTTGAAGCTGGATAATGGAGTCATTCCTATTTCGATTCTCATGATTTCATGCGCACCATAACTGGTGCTCAGTATTAGAACATTTATATATTTATCCATCCCCATTTTCTTCTATTCTGCTTAGGATACGAAGGGAGTTGCACGCACAGAAGCGGCGCTGCGTTCTCTGAAATCTTTAGAAAATGTCAAGCGGCGCGTGCGGGGCAAACTGAAAGGCGCAAGCACGAACCGCAGCCGCACTCACCCCCCGTTGCTTGAAACATGAGTAGCGCGATTGCTACTTTAGAGTCAACACAGATTAAAATTTCTCAAATGAATTTTTGGTGACGTCTTTTTTTAGATGCGAAGCGTCTTACGGTTAAGCTCGATCCGGTGTGCGGCGTGACCACGCTTACTGCGCATGCACGTTCCCTCCTCCACCTCTCTCTCCATTCCTTCTCTCACCTCCCGACGCCGAGAGCGCCTGCTAGTCTACGCGTGCTACTCTATCTCTCCTCAAGACATCCCTCACTGTGGCGCTTACACCACACCACCATTGTGCATGCACGCCCCTTCTCCTCCTCTTTTACGCTCTTTTTTTCTCGTCTCACAATGGCGACGCAGGCAGCGTCTGCTAGCGAGTTTCTTGATTGAAAAAATCGACTGCTAATTCTGCACAACCGTTCACTGGGCATCCAGTAGAATAGGCACTGCATTTTCACTTCCAAGGTAGTGCTGGTGGGAGATTTCTCCTGTACGTTGTTCAAAAATAAAGATACGCAGCTTGTGCGTTAAATAAAAGCGACTGAGGGTATCTGTGTCTTCCATTTATCATTGCCCATTGGAAGCGATTTGCATGTTCTATTGCATGTACCTGAAGGCTGTTCAAACGAGCAAGTTATTACTTTACAGTGTGTTAAACCAAGAAACATAACAAACAAGAAGTGTTTGACGAGTGAGTCAACGTAAATTGGTTAATTTAGCAACATCAGAAGCTCGGTATATCCAGTGGGCGTTGTGAAAAGTAAACAGTGGTAGACGTGGTAGCCGCAGCATAATACATGTGCGGCATGTATAAAGTTTCCCCATTTTTCAGTATGATCTGCGGATATATTCACAGTTCGTGTGAATGTCCAGTTGTGCGAAACTCCCAAGTGCGGCTGTGAAGTGTTTTTATGAAGCCTGTGGTCTCCACAGCCCAATGCTCCTGCATGCAGACTTCTTCGCCAAGAGTGAACACATGTCGGACGTTCTCATTCGTTGCTTGGTGGATGCCGCTGTGTAGTCCTGGGCCGTGTGCAGACAAATTGTACGGCACTGTTTTGTAGCTGTAGGTGTGCTCACGCAGTCGGCACTGGCCATTGCGCATCGATTATCCAGTGCTCATAGCATAGAGCATCTCAGTGGCACGTCAGTATTGTGAAGTGATTTAGCCTGCTGTTTACCTTGAGAGGTGGTGACCGTACTCTGAGCAACATAGGGAGGTTTCATGTTGCATATTCGGCATAGCTACAAGAAGCGAAAAGAAACAGTGACATGCAGATGCTATAAAAATTATGGTCGAAAACTTGTGCACCACAACTTGGTATGGTTGTCGTCTGCCAGACGTGCACTGCACTCAGAACACACGCAATGTGACAGCGCCTGCCTGAGCAAATATTTTGGCGCTACAGCGACGGCAGCCGCAAGCACATATTCGCCCAACGACAGTCAATGCAGGTTGAAGTTTGACTGTAGCGAAAGCCATGCTTTACGCTGTTCGCGCTTCTTTTCATCATAATAGTACATAACCATGAATCATTCACAAAGTCTAGGCTCCCAGTGGTTCATTTATGAGACCAGCCCTGTTGAAGTTCGCCTGCCTGTCATCGGAACCTTGATAAACCATGCAAATCAACATTCCTGACGCGCGTGCTGCAGAAACCGATGCAGCCAGCTGCATATGAATTTAGCGTGTTCTCCTGCGTATAGCCGAAGAGTATTATTTCTCGAAAGAGCGTGTCTTAGAGAATATAGCCGATTCATAGAAACGTCCAGTATCTGAGGGCATGAACACAGGAATACCAGCAGTGCAGCAGCAGCAGGAGCAGCAAATCTTAAAGACGGGTGGCCTATGAGGGGTACACAAAGTCGCGTGCTAATTCGGCGAAGTGAAGTCATATTCCAACGATTCAAACAACACGCCTAACCATAAAGATGTATGACGTCACTTCCGTGAGGTACAGGAGCGTTCACTGTGTGATGGTGGCTCGTGCACCACGTGATGCAGCAGTCTCTGCCTAACATTTGTAACGATACCCTTCAGATCGATTTCGACGACTCTTAGTTTCTATTACCCTATTGGTCAGTGTCACTGAAAATTCATCTTGTTAGTTCTAGCTGCATTTGACCTCGACGAGTCCACGTCCTTCTTTCTTTTATCTGCAGTGACGAGATCTCTCGCTCACTAAGCAGCAGGAAATACACTGAAGCTTGCTTCGCGTTGCAAACAACCGACTGAAGCGAGGTCTCCGTGGGCAACAATGTTACACAAGCACAGAACCAGCCGTCGTGCCCATACGTCGACGAGGGCACAGAATTGCGCTTATAACTAACGGTGACGAGATCTCTCACTCTCTCAGCAACAGGAAACACACTGAAGCTTGCTTCGTGTTACAAACAACCGAATGGAGCGAGGTCTCCGTGGGCAACAATGTTACACAAGCACAGAACCAGCCGTCGTGCCCATACGTCGACGAGGGCACAGAATTGCGCTTATAACAAGCGGTATGCCACGACACAAGAGTCTTCGATGGCGGAGAAGCGGTCAAGAAGGAAGAAATTTATGCAGCACCCCCAAGGCCACAATATACTTGACCGAACCGCAATGCGACGCCTTCCCTTCTCACTCGCCTTGATCATGTGGCTTTTTTTTTCTTTTGCATCGTTGTAAGCTTTTCATAAGCTTTGGCCACTTCATACTCAACCCTATATCGACGGTCGTCGACTCTGTTGTTGACCCCCATCCGGTTTGTTTGTCCCTGTATTCGGACATTCTTGTCACGAGCGGCACTGAATCATTATTCCAATCTGCACACGTATACTGTTGTTCGAAAGACGTCCTCGATTAGTGGTGCGTGCCGCATTTTATGCTGTTGCTTATCCGTGCCGCTGCCTTCCCGCTGTGCGACGTGTTATACCCTTCCTCCTTGTGCTGATGCCCCCGTGCGTCTTTTCAAGAGAAGA
Source organism: Rhipicephalus annulatus (assembly GCA_013436015.1). NCBI lineage: Eukaryota > Metazoa > Arthropoda > Arachnida > Ixodida > Ixodidae > Rhipicephalus > Rhipicephalus annulatus. Next base: position 52,430 of record WOVY01010761.1, read on the forward strand.
TGAAATGTTGTTCATATTGGTCACGTGGCTTCACACCCTTTGTTTGCCCGACAACAAGTCACGACCCTTCTTCAAGGCCTGACGCGTGCCTTTCTCGTATGTGTCGCGATACCAGCTCCTCCGACGTCAACCGCAGTCGCGGGGTGGAGCGTCTTTGTGTGCCGACCTCTGTCAGTCCGTAAAGGGTCTCATGCGATTGGCTGTTGGAGACACGCTGGTTGGATAGAGAAAGAGAGAGAGAAAGTGATTGTAGAGAGGAAGAGATTCTCTGCTCTGCAGGGAGGTGGGAGCGTATTGAGGGAAATGTGTCATGGACCGTGTGGTCAGGGCTATTTTTGCGTGACGTACACACGAACAAGAAGAAGTAGACTGCCCGAGCGGAATGGCCCGTGGTGTCTGCTTCTTCTCATCTGTGCGTATGTTGCGCAAAAATAGCCACTAACCAGTTGCAACGCGCTGAACTTTCTTTACTCTGACATGGTGTAGTTGCAGGCATAGCATGCTCAGTGTTCTCCGCCGCAGCGGGGGAGGCAGGGGGGAGGGCATCTTTGACTGTTGCAGCCCTCCTCCTTCTCTCTTACTGGAACGAGCATCGTATTATTTACAAAAATAAAAATGATACAATTATGTGCTGCTTTCGAAATCAAAGCCCTGCCCTTTGCCCCCGGGCTTTACAGGGATAAAAAAGGGTAGTAACAAGTTTTCGCAATCCAAAGTCAGTGGCTGTCGGTCGCTATTATTGTTAACAACCCGCACGGCGATAAGGCTGCACATGCACATGCCTGGACTGGTTGGACTGGTACGGCACTCCCTTTAGATCAATGGCGCGACTGTACCCTGCCCCTCTACCACTCTTTGTAAACGTCTGTGGTGTTGAATATGCCGTGTAGCTGTTGGAAAGCTTTTCCTTAAATAAGATCGAATTTATTTCTGAATTCCTAAATCCCTGTATTTCATTTATTTTGATTCTTTGATACTTCTCGCTGTAGTTTGACGGGTCACGTGTTGACTAAGCTTTCTTGACTAACACAATTTCGGCCATCTCCTCGGCATTGTCAGCGAACCATTCTTGTAAGAGGACAACAACAACAAGCTACTATGACTGCGACGTCGATGAGAACAGCACTGAGCAAAATGATGACAACAGCAACGGCGACGATGTAACAACCACCAATGTATATGGGCTCGCAAAGCATCTCACCCATTGCTCTGCACTCCGAGCCGTCTTTAGAAAGTAAGGCATCTTGACAACATTCCCGTGATCATTGCGCGTGTCTTCATATTAGAGCGCGATGCCGGATACGGGCTGTACGAGGCGGCAAGCGCAGCGACGTGGACGTGCACCTATATCGTAGTCGCGGCAAGTTTTACGAAGTGGCAATTATCCGCAGAAAGGGCTTGCATGATCACACGCGCGCGATACAAGTACTAGACACACCACCACCACTACCGCGTTTGCAATCGATCCAGTGTCACTGAACTTGACAATGGTTGTTGTATGCTACCACTATCTGTCTCATTCGTGATTGCTAAAGTTAGTCATAGCGACGGCTAAGCGCAGTGAACTGTCATCCAGCGTTGCCAGTTGTTTTCAATAATAGCTGTATCTCCTTGCGACGCGGCATCGTTATTTGGAGAGCCAACTTGCGCTTACGGTTTCCTCGCTTTATTGACAAGGAAGAGACCACAAACGCTGAGATAATTGTAAATAAGGCAACTTTTGCTGGCTGAACTTCTTTATATCACTTCTACTTGAAATACTGTGCTGAAAGTTATTGCTTTGGCGAAGGCAATACGTTCTTTAACGAAACGTTGGACGTTGAGTGCTTTCGGAAGGAATGTCAAAACGTTTGGAAAAATTTAAAATAATCGCTGCAGATAACTAACACGTTAAGTTTGAGGCTGTGCCGTCGGATTCAGTTTGCGAAAAAAAAGATATAGCGCAACTTAAAGTACAATAACTGGATAATTATGTTCTTTGCAATTGCAATTTATTGCTGTAAAATAAGGTACTACCATTTGTTCGAGTATCACTGCTTGCGTTCTCTGCATTATTTAGATCCTTAGCATCAAAATTAGGTAAATTTAACGCATTTGTGAACAGCCGATCATAACGCTCCTGGCAAATGAATAGAGTTGGCTGAAGTACTCTGTGACAAAAATGGCTGCAAGATATGTTGTAAAAGCACCATTGCCCTTATTCCATATGACTTCACCCAGTGATTCAGTTGCTTTGCTTATATCACTTATTTGTTTAGCTGGTTGCAATGAATTAACTTTCAATGTTCACCACATCAGCTGACGCAACTAATGAACATGCTGCAGTGACAGGGTACGAAAACTGACTACGCGTAAGAGTTACACGAAAAAAAAACATGCACTTCAACACGCCCATTCTCACTGGGAGGGCGAAAACGTAAAAGCACTACGGCATATTTACCTCTTTAAAAAGATGCGAGAACGAATGCAAGGAACACAGAGACGGAGGAAAGAGCAACAATGCGATGCATCGCTCCCAAAAATTTTCTTAGTCAACCCAAAACCGTCTCCTACCGGTATGTGCGACCTGGTCTATTAAAAAAGGTATCGCAGTTACCTTTGGCACCGCCGGCGCTTTGGTAAAAAGGCTGGCCTTTTCTTTCGCTTACATACCATGTCAGAAATGTTTCAATACAAAATTCTCCTTTCGTTGTGCCCGTCTCGAACCTATAGCTGCGTAGACGTTGAATAAAATAACGAAAGGTGCTTGGCGGGGTGTTTGTCACAACGAAAGGCTGTGAATCGAGCGAGCCGATGACGACATTTACCTGCGGCCTCGTGTAGATTTAATATATGTTCCCGAGGCAAATTTGGATGAAAGGCAAGCATGGTGAATGTATCGAATCAGTCGCTGAAAAAAGCCTTCGAGCTGGGAAAACTTTTTCTGAAAGTGCAAAACAAATGTTCACATCTGCATGGCAACAGCACGCAGAGGTTTTAGTGAACGATACCTTCCTGGGCACGAAACCTGGCTCCATGTGGAGTAGACAGAAATAGTGCCACTTGCATCTATGCAACAACACTTATTATCTGAACATTGCTCATTTCTAAATCACAAGAACATTTTTATTAGAAAAATGTACGTAAAAATGTGGCCCCTGTGCGAAATCCTACTTTGGCCTGAGGCGTTGTACTGGCGTAAATCCTCGGGCAAAACCAATAGTTGACGCGTTACTTTACTCTTTGCATGCTCCACTACTATTGGACTGTAGCAGGAGCGAGTAAGCAAAGACATGAGGCATAACACCCGCAATGCACGAAAAGCGAGGTAAAATATGACAGTTTTGGCATGCTGTAGGAGTAAAATACCAGTGTAGCTTTTACGAGGCTTCAACGCACCAAGGGTGACCAAAAAGAGCACAGGCGCGATGGGTCAAAACGTTAGCAATTGCAATAACTTTTCTTTTTTTATTGCAATGGCCAGGAATTGATGGAACTGGTCAGTGAGGTTCAATGATGCCTCAAAGCAAATGAATGAATGAATGAATGAATGAATGAATGAATGAATGAATGAATGAATGAGCGAACAAACGAACGAACGAACGAACGAACGAACGAACGACGAACGAACGAACAAACGAACGAACGAACGAACGAACGAACGAACGAACGAACGAACGAACGAACGAACGAACGGACGGACGGACGGACGGACGGACGGACGGACGGACGGACGGACGGACGGATGGATGGATGGATGGATGGATGGATGGATGGATGGATGGATGGATGGATGGATGGATGGATGGATGGATGGATGGATGGATAACGAATGAACGGATAGATGAATGGATGTATTCTTTCTACCTGCTGAGATCAGCTTCAATCGCCGATCACAGAGACTGCGCAGAAAGAAGCGCGTGGTTCAGATTTCCGCTGCCAGGTTCCGCGACAATCCCAGCTGCTTGCACTCTCATTTTTTTTTCAAATATTTATTTATAATAATGTCCTGATTGTTATTTGATTTTTGTCTTAGGTCAGTGTGTACTCCTAAATGTTTCATTGTATATTTAACTTGAACCTGCATTATCGATAGTTTGTTTTATTGAGACTTGATGAATAATAGAGAAATCTGAAATATGACCTGATATGCTTAGAAGGGAGACAAGAGCGTCACTTGGATCTCATGGCAATAAAACCCTAAAGGGAATATTGCAAGGTATCACTACATATCACCGCACGTGCGTACACATTTTATAACTCAATGATATAACACTGTTGCCCGTTCAACATCGCGTTCATGAATACTGCTCCCGGTGAGTAATTTACTACTCTCAAGCAAGGATTTAACCTCAAGCTTGCATATATTTCACACCCAACTGCAGAATTTGAAGGAATATGTACATACATAAAAACGTATATGCGGAGTATCGTAAGTTTAGCTCAACGGAACAAAAGCAGTTCTTCTCGCCGGTTCGTCCGAACGAACATTTCCCCTGAACTTAATGGAAGCAGCAGCTGAGGCAAATAGATCAGAACGTGATGAGGCGTAGGTAATGTGGATCCAGTCACAAGGGGCTCCTCTCCACATAGGGCCATTAAGTGCACGCGCAGCGAGAGACGGAGACGGCGATTAACACAGCTATGCAAAGGACATAAACGACACTCCGGCATAGACCACACTTTATTGCCGCATGCACTCGCATAAGGGCCGCGCCTGTAGATTTGGCTATCCAGGAATGAAAAAAGAGAAAGTAATACAGCTTCTGCAATAGAGCAGTGGATTCTACGCGTCATGGAAATTGATATTATGCAAAGCATTTAGCATGAACACGACTCATTGAGCATTCGGTTGTGTTTATGCAAAATATTGCAACAGGCGAGCTTATAAGCAACATAGGAGCGTGCACGAGCGTGTATTTGTGTGTTTCTTGTGCGTCCGCTCGATGACGTCAGCAAGCCGAGCAGAGCGAAAAGTGTCTCGAAGCCAGAGTGGCGGCCCCGTGGACGATAGCTATTTACCCGACGGCAGGTCTCACAAGTATTTATTTCCTCGATTCTGACGAAGGGAAACTGATGGCGTTGTGCCTGAGCGGATACAGCGTTATAACTTCCAGAAATTCGTCCTAGTTAGATCGTTTATACAGTTCCTGGAGCATGAGCCTGAACGAGAACGCCCATTCGACGTCCGAGTCAGAGCATGAAACTAAAGGATACTCAGTGAGCGACACGATGCGGAAATACGATGGCGTGCATAGTATATACACGCATCTTTACGAAGAAATAACGTCGTATGCTTTGTGTGAAGGCTTCGTAGAAACTATTTCTGACAGTGTAATAAAAGCGTAGAACTGTAATGAAAGTAGAACTTGTAAAATGAATGAACACTGGGCATTGCGCATATAAGAAAAAGCCCGACATTGCGAAAACAATGCCCAACGCACGTTTTCATGTTACCACATGGGCCCTTTCTTCAGGCTGTTTACGACGCTGGCGAACACTTGTAAGAGTAAATACACTGTTGCCACATTCCTTCCTCAAGTTTTGTTATCGCCTCGTTACAGTATCAGCGATTCTCAGCGCAAACGAAACCTGCAGTGTTCGAGAAGCTTCAGGACTGTAGTGAATCATTTTGTTAAGATTACACGCTCTGCTTCAACATTATATATTATACTGGAGAATACGCGGCCACCCGCAATAACGCTAGAATATTCGACGGCACACGTATAAATACCGACGTGCTTCACCGCATGTCCGTTGGTTAAAGGCCAACGCTCTGTTGGCCGCTATCAGTGTCAATGTGCATTGCTGTAATCTGAGTTTTCGTTCGACCAGCCACAAGTTCGGCCAAATAGTTTGATCTTCAGCCTGCACACAGCTGCCTTCGTCGACGTCATGACACTACGCCGATGCCATCAGAGAACAGAGTTCCAGGTAACACCGCCCCAAAGCGCCTTCTTGTGTTCAGAGAATACTAGAATAGGACCTTTGTCTTCGGAACATTAGCGCCCGGCTTCGAACATCGTGCCGCCAAGAAAGCTTATTTTGTTTTACTCGCTTATTTCAATGTGGGTCAAACAGACGGATGGCCTTCTCGTTCCATCGCCATATATATCTGAGCACATCGAAAAGTTGTAATAATTTATGCATATGCGCCTAAAACGACTGAAAAGTGAAAGCCATGTTATTTTCTCCTTTTTCTGAGTCAATAAATCGCCCCGCCGCCGTCGTCTTGTGGCTAAGGTACTTCGCCGCTGAACCGCAAGTCGCGGGATCGAATCCCGGCTGCGGTGGCTGCATTTTCGATGGAGGCGAAAATGCTGTAGGCCCGTGTGCTCAGTTTTGGGTGCTGGTTAAAGAACCCCAGGTGGCCGAAATTTCCGGAGCCCTCCACTACGGCATCTCTCGTAATCATATGGTGGTTTTGAGATGTTAAACCCTACATATCAATCAAACGAGTCTATTGAATGGACCCTCTCCCCACCATCTTTATCTCTGAAATTCCACTGCAACGAACGTATTTTAGCACTGTCTCCAAGAGCATCCCAAGCTTTCTGTAGCTCCAATGGTTTTGCATGGACACCATGATCCCCCCACCTTTGTTAAATGTACGATGTCGTCCGGTGACACCATCGTGTTATGTCGACACAACGTCATTAATTCTGGCTATCTGTGCAATCAGTGATGATGTCGGGTTATTATTATTATTATATTATTATTATTATTATTATTATTATTATTACTACTATAACTCGGTTTGTATACTTGTATTATTTGGTTTAATAAATGTTTGTTTTATAACCGCGTCTAGCGCTAGCGTCTGTTGGATCAATACACTTTATTTCATAAAGTTTTATTATCGATACGGTGGATATTGCGTTCAGAGCACCATACCATGGTGCTGGCCCCGTACGAAACGCCACATATGCTCAAGCGTATGCATATGAAATTTCGGCGCATTCTGGGCGTTGTCATTCTTGTACAGCGCCACCTGACGTATTTCACAACAACGCACTAGCTGATGTGATTGCGTGAAACACTCATGTGCCGAAATTTTTTGTTACACGTGGCGATAGATGCTCAATCTGCAATAAAGTATTTCGGAAGCAACCCTAATACTTCACAATAATATCTGGCGTGTAACGTTCCAAAACCACAATATTCTTATGAAATACGCCGTAGTAATTTTAATTATCAGAGTTTAACGTCCCACAATCACCATATGATTATTAGAGACGCCGCCGTAGTGGAGAGCTTCGAGAATTTCAACCTTCAGGGGTTCTTTAACAAGCACTTAAACCTAAGCACATGGGCCTCAGGCATTTCCACCTCAACCGAAAATGAGACCGCAGCGGCAGGGATTCGATCCCGTGACCTGCGGGTCAGCAGCCGAGTGCCTTAGCCACTAGACCACCGTGGCGGATGGAGTTGGCGTAGCGGGTGGCTCTGGAAGTTTCGATCATCCGGTGGTCTTAAACGTGCAATGACATCGTGCAGGACACGTTTCGTCTCCATAGGAACGTGGTCACTGCGGCTGAGATCGAACCCGGGACCTTCGGATTAGCAGACGAGCACCGTAATCAGTCACTACACCACCCTGGCTGATGGCCCTAATCTTTGACTTAGGTGCCTGGTTGTGGCAGTCGCGCATTAGCATTGTTGTTCTCGCGTGTATTCCTGAAGTGAACTATGTGTTTCTTGGCTCTTCAGGCGTGAATAGCAGATGCAATGCAGAAAAAAAACTACGTGATTGCAATTGGGTCTCCCAGGTGACGCAACAATCTAAGTCCTCTACACTAAAGCGTCTGCTTCATATAATGAGCTGATTCATTCGATTTTGACTTATTATTCCGGCAGTTAGTTGGTCCTTATCTGAAGTAAGATTATGATTCATTATCTCATGTACACTCTTATGCTGAATTCCTATGGCAGAGTCAGAGCAGCCGATGAACTCTCTGAGCCAACACTCGACTCTGGCGTAGAGCAACGCCCCCGAATTCACTACTGGAACTCAATCCGCGCCGCCAGAGCAAGCATGGAGGTAAGGAGTAAGCGGAAGCTCTTGAGTTTCCCAGAATACCTCGCGTGTAGGCATTCTATTCCGCTCATTCTGCTGTCACATTTTATTAGATTGCCTCTCGCGCATTGTAGTTTCAGTGTCGGTGACACGATCCGATGAAGTGCTCGAGCAGGAACTGGAGCTTTCTGACTCGGAACTGTTTCAAAACACGTGACAGTGGCGACGCCATCCAGTAGGCGAACGCGTTAAATGGAGTACAGGACGCCGAGTTCCAGTCCACTCCGCCGATTTCGGCGGAGCAGCTTTTCTTGCTCCTCGGAGTCACCCCCACTCTGAAACTATTATGACTCTCTCATTGGGACACCAGACTTCCACCCTCACTCTACTAATGGAATACACTTGCTCCAGAAGGAGCAGAAAAACTTACTCCGACTTCGTCATTGGAGTTTAACATTAATGAGGTCGCGCTTAGAGTGCTAGATATAGCCAGAAAATTGGAGTTTTCGTCTAGTTTACCGGAGATAGCCAGCATTTAACCAGGATTCGATTAAAAGTGTATTCGAGACTAGCTTGAGCAACAATAGTTGACCTAAACGCAGTTTAATACATTGAAACATTTTTTCTGAATGTTCAGAAAAGCAGAAGAGCTCGATCAAAAGGGCTTGGAAACAAAGCTAGGAGTTAGAATGCCGTTCGTTCTCGTGCACCTAAACATCCCCGACGTTACACCTACCAGTGGAGAACTTATTCACTGTGCAGGTATTCGATTAAATCGAAAACCATATGCTTCTGATGCGAACGTTTTTTTTTTTATAGAACAAGCAGCTTCATTTTATCAACTTAATACGATACACTGTATACAAAGGTTTCAGTAAGACCGACAGCAAAGGAGCGTTCCGCAGCGCTAACAAGTGAGGGAACCCGAATCAAAATTTAAGGTTTAAGCATGGATCGCGTCGAATTGCGCGACATTGTTAAATATACGAGAAAGGCCACTTCCGGGTGTCCTCTCGAAGTAATTCGGCTAAGCCAAACACGCGCACGAAGCCCCACCCCCTTCTGCATGCACGCACAAAGGGGAGCAAAAAAAATAAATCAAGGAAACAACATAGACAACTGCATGGAGCGACTCGGTTGCCTGATTACTATATATAGCTGTTAAATTGTGTCTCCTCCATTCAATTATGGGGCGTTTTTTCTCACTGTTCCATGCAAATTTGTTGTAGATTTGCCTCCCTTAAAGTGCTGCTAGATAAAACAAAGCGAAAAAACACTCGCGGCTTCGAAAAAAGCTGCGAAATAAAGACAAACCACAATGTGTGAACAAATAAAATAAAGAAAGAGAATGAGAGACAGAAACGTAGAAAGAACCTTAAAAACAGAGGAAGACAGAATTCGATCTACATCGGGCAGAAAAAAAAAAGGTGGAGGAGAGAAAGACTATGTGAGCCTTAAAAAGGAGGTTTGAGCCCGTGTGCTGCACTTACTGGGTGAAGCTTCCTTCTTTTTTCTGTTTTTTTTTTTTTGCTTCGCTCTGACTTCATAGCATCTGCTAGGTCACGTCTAGCGAAAAGCGTGACACGTGTTTGTCCGCCGCGTAGAGAGTTATTTGTTTTGTCTATGAACGTGGCCTACACTAAAGCAATGCGAGAAGTGGACCGTTCAAGAAATGAAAAGCAAGCAAGACAACAAGAAGAGACAGCGCGTCATCGTCGTCGTAAGCAAGCAAGGAGGCGCGGTGCAAACACGGTGACCCGCTTAGGGGCCTGCGGCGTGCGAAACAACGTAGTGGTGGGGGACTTTTACCGATGAAAGGCGGCGCAGATAGAACAAACAGGAGCAAACCCGAGTCCATGGAAGGCGCGAGAAAGACGTTGGGATCAAGTGTTCCTGTATACGAGACAGATGCAGCAGAGGAAACCCTGTAAACAGGAGGCACGAAATATGTACGCCTCTTCCTTGTTTTTTGTACGGTTTCGTTGCGCTTTGTCCGAGCCTTCGACGTGAGTTTGTATATGCCCTTCGCGGCGAATGCTCGTCTCTCTGTGCGTGGCAGCGTCATGCTTGTGCAAGTTTATTGCGTTCGCACATTGTTCTTATGCGTGCGCGTATTTTCTGTGCGCTGCTTAGGTGCTGGCGTGCGCCGTTCTCCTCTTACCTATTTCGTCCTATCTATGTGACTGAAGGCTTTCATTTCATTTTTTGTTAGTGAAGAGGAGGGGGTTCTCTAAAACGGATTACAGGCTAGGAAGCGGATGTCGGAAGTGTCAACACGTCAAAGTCGAGAAATAAGTAAAGGCTCATTGGTTTCGCTAAAATAAAAAAAGAGAAAGTAGAGATGTCGCGTAAGTTTTGATCTGCTGCAGCTCCTTTTCTCCCCAATGCGGGCTAAAGCGCTATAAACGCTGCAAATGGTTTCATCAACACTACGTCAACAAAACAAGCATTACAAAAAATGCGAATATGTACAAAAGTAAAAATAAAGAAAAAAAGAAGCACAACAGTTGGTGGCACCATCTGCTGAGCCATTTGAGACACCATGCCAGAGTTTTAAAAAATATCACTCAACGAGAGGTCTACCTTGAGCGATCGTTTTTGCAAAAGGTCTTCTTCCAAGCAGGGGCTGACAGCGGTTGCTGGCTTGAAGAACGCACAACTGCTAGTACAAACGTTAGCTCCGGCGACCCATTTCGTTCACGGATTCTGGCAGCGAGGCTATTCAATCTGGCACTAAGGCGTTCGTTAAGAAAGCCCGCCGGTGCGCCGAGCAACAGCCACTGCTGATCCGTCGCCATAGGAGCTGCCACAGCTGTGAGAGTGCACACTGGCGGAAAGTATGCCGCGGCGGCCTGCCGCTCGCCGGTGCCTCTGCTCGGCAAGCAGCCTCACGCTACTGGCAAAGAAATTACGTGATCAAAGCGGCATTTTCGAAGCCCCCCGCGCCCGCCAGCTCACGGACTCTCCTCGACAAATGTAGAGAGGTGGTGCGGGAGAGGATTACACTGTCTGGTTGCTATAACGACGCACGTGTAAGGAAAAAAGTTCTGAAAGAGTTTTACTGACGCCAGCGTGCCGTAGCTTTGGGTCAAATTGCCGAGACGTTGTCCATGCATGCCGATATAGTAGTCAAGCATACCTATTGGTATTACCTAGGTATTACCTAGGTATTACCGCGGCTTGCATTAGTGAAAGTACACCAGGTCACGCGTCAGAACACTCGTATTAGGCTTGTTGATGACTGTACATTAGGCTGCATGCCACCCTGCCTCTTTTTCAAAAGTAAGAGAGCTGTAATGATGGGGTCGCTAACGAATTGGAATTTTCAAGCTCCTCGGTTCTGTTGCACTGTTCTCGAGTTCAGCCGGTCTACACGAGCATGCTAGAGCTTGGATCCCCAACGGCTTCGGGGCCTCAGAACTAACTAAAGTCCTCCATTACAGCGATCTGGTGTAAAGCATTAACGGGCCATGTGTGACATTGCAAGCATCTTGCTGTGCACAAAAACGCTCCAATCGCATTCTCACCATAACCTTTCGAGTACGTGGACACTGCGTAACGAGTTGTGCCTTCACAGAGACTGACAACCAGCTGTAAGTTTTGCTGTGATTTAAATACAGTCAAGGGGAGAAACCAATGACCTGATTTTGCATATCCATGTCGCTCGTTTGTACGTAACAAGAAAACAGCTAAAATGTTAATTTGTCAAGTGTAATAGACGCGAGCCTCAGCATGAAATCGCTGTTTCGGAGTCTAACCGTAATGTTCAGCTACAGCAACATAATAATAATAATAATAATAATAATAATAATAATAATAATAATAATAATAATAATAATAATAATAATAATAATAATAATGTTGCTTATATTATTATTATTATTATTATTATTATTATTATTATTATTATTGTTATTATTATTATTATTATTATTATTATTATTATTATTATTATTATTATTATTATTATTATTATTATTATTATTATTATTATTATTATTATTATTGAAACATCCAGGCGTCCATGTCCGATCAGCTAGCCCGATGTGGACGGCAAATCTTTGCCCTGTTGAAGCGCTGTTTGCTATACTCTGTCTTCGCACAATACAAGCCCCACCACGAAACATTTTTTGCAGACTGTGTAAGCCCGGACGAGTTGGTTAGGGTTAATATTGAAAACAGCGCCAAAGACGGAAGCACAGGAGACGAGGAGCGCGTTATCATGGGCTCCACCTTGTTTTATCCTTCCGTCTTTTGCTCTGCTTTAACTCTGCAGAGCTTCTCTATTATTGGTTAGTTTCGAGGTTCATTGTTGCATAATAACTATCCAAGCAGCCTCCATCCATTTGCTGACGACGTTCTTCCTTTTCGCAGCCAAGTCGCTGCTTTTGCTTGAGTGCGCACCGCTGTCTCACTTAGCGCCTGCGGCGCTATTACTTCCGATTCTTTTTACTACTTTCACCGGCCCCTCTTTCTTTTCCTTTTATAACTTCCTTTTCCTTTACGGACGTCGCCTTTGAGAGACGCAGCGCGTATCTTCCGGTATCTCTCTGTCTATCCCTCCCTCTCTTTCTCTAACACACACACACACACACTTTCATTCTCTCTCGACGTCTTAGTCCTGTCGTTCGTAAACGCCGATTCGCACTGCTGCACTTCATTCAGGCACTGCCACTCCCCAGTGTTAGTTTATACACTGTGAAATGCTGCACCACACGGCTGCGTTTACCACGTGTACGCACAAGTTCTTGCACCAGTAAAAATATATAAATCTTATATAAGAGTTCAGCAGCAAGCTTCCATCGATGGATTTAGTGCGTGAAAGTGCTACAACAAAGGCCTATAATAGGACAAGCATGTTTTAGATGCGGAGCATCTTATACTCGCGCCTTGTAGTGCGCCGTCCGCGTCGTCCGCGCCGTCCACACCGCTTCTCGAACATTCGACAGCTGACGCGCGCGCATGCGCCGTCGCGCCGTCGCCCACTCTTCCACCATCTGTGCATCCCTTCCTCCTCTACACACCGCGCGCGCTTCACTCCTCCACCATCTGTGTACCCTTCCTCCTCTACACACCGCGTTCGACATCTACAATTCTCCTCATTCTCCAGTGGACGCGCATGTGGCGTCGCGCTTCGAGAACATTCAACAGCTGACAGTGCATGCGCCGTCGTGCTGTATATATACTCAAGGTCGGCGCTCGCTCGCTCAGTTGCCGCTCGTCGGTTGGTTTGTACGGCGCGTCGACGTCCAAGGTCGCGGTGAAATGAATTCCAACGAATCCACAAACACAATGATCGACGTCCCTTCGACCAGCGCCGCCCTTTCGCATACGTGTGTACGTGTTCACTCATTTAACACCCCCTCCTACAACCACGTTAACCAATTTAGCCATCGACCCAAGTAAGTCGCAATTTAACACCCCATTTCACAACCACGTTAACCAATTTAGCCATCGACCCAAGTAAGTCGCACTTTAACACCCCGTTAACCAATTATATGCTCCGCATCCTCCTCAGTGTTCCCCCGAGGGAAGCTGCGGGCAATTTTTTTTTTCAGACAAAAAATTACCGCTACCGTCCATCGGTCACTAACAACGCCACACAAACGCTGAGGACAATGTAAAAAAGATGCAATTTTCAGTGATCATACGACATTATATAGAAGGCATGCCGTCTGAATTGATTGCCAACGTCTGGGCTTTTTTAAACGTTCTTAAATCTAAGCACACGGTTGCGCACGGTAACTCTCTTTGAAGTATAGCATAAGTACCGATGTGTCACAGTTTATGTGATAGTAGTATTGCTATGTAGTGGTACCACGTCCAAATAAACCCAACTAAGGCTCCTCGCATGACCGATAAAACTACCGTGCCGTAGTTGTACACATTCCAACAGTGCGCAAAGGCAGGGCCTAGAGCCTGTATTTTTGAAAAGTGAAGATGAGGAGGAGGGAACATTGTAAAGCACAGCAGAACCTGGTATAGCAAAGTATAGCCAAGGGGTGTCAAAGGAAAATTAGGGCGAGGACGAAAGGAGGGAATAAATCATGGCATAGTGGAGGCAAGTTGTAGTTCGAAGACATTCAGTCGGTCGAGCAGAAAATATGACAGGAGTGTTCGCATATGAGGAGCAATGGCAAATCGGAGTGCGGCCGCTTTGTCATTGACACTAGTGATGACGTCATCAGTTTTCACGAAGTCAAGTCAATGAAGCTTACACCTTAGATCAGTGTACATCGGTCGTAACGTCGTTTAGTCAGTTAATGCCATGCACACAATTTTACAGTTAAGATTAATACATTCTTTCTTGTGTTTGTGTGCATGTGACTCACTTTTCGTATCGTATGCGTGCTTCCCTTTTAGATTTTGATCTGTGTCACGAGCTCTCCTTGTATACCTATTTTGGCAACTTTAGACGTTATATTTAACGTTGCAGAGAACGAGTGAATCTAAGTATCCTGTTCCTACTTGGCCCCCCATTACGGAGCACTCTTTAGCTACGTTACATGAGTTGTGAGATAAAAAAAAAAACTAGTGCATGTGCCTCAGCATCGTGGTAATACCGAAAACAGTACTGGTAACGTTTTTTTTTCTCTCGAGGACACCTGTACTAGCGCATATGGTAACGCACGTGTAACAGCTTCCCTGCCTTATTATGCGATCGTTATGGCGCCATCGGTGCCGTTCCATGAGCCGTCCGTTTCGCTCAAAACACAAATATCCATCCTAATCAATTTTGCTGCACGAGGGGGCTGCTTTTCAAAGGAGAGATGTCTAGCTCCCTCGGGGCTGGCGTATCGAGTGCTCCAACGGCAAGTAATTGCATTAACGCTACCATCCATCGGTAATGGTTTGAGGTTCGGAGAGGCGCTTATTACTTCTAGGGAAGCCATGAAGGAAAGGTTGCGCAGTTTCACGGAGTAGAAAGACGAGTGATAGATGGAACTTATTGTGTGTGTGTGAGAGAGAGAGAAAGAGAGAGAGAGAGAGAGGCCACCTTTCTGGAGGTGTGAGTACCCGTACCACCCAAGCACACAGTTCATGTGCCAATCCGCCCGTGAAGAGTAATCCAAGGCAACCCTGATTTTCTACTGAGCTCTATGGTGCTGGTACTCGCAAGTGGGCGTACTTTTGTCCTGGCATGTTTTTCGCGTTTGCATCCGTGTCACAGGGCACTTTTTAAAGGCCGTCGAGTCGACGGCCGTTGAAACGCCGCAGCTATATCGACTCGAAAGTTGTCGCGCTGCTACACGGCAGTTATCGACGGCCATTCAGGCGTTTCCCGCAAAGATTCTGTGGCGCTGAAACACCTAATTTTTGTGTTGATGTTTCTGTGAGTGAATAGTATACACTTAAAATCATACGTGTGCCTGTTATTTTTGTTTAAACGTTTCATTAACTTGTTTATACGCAATTATGAATGCATGCCTGGTTTTTAAGTTGTTCAGCGGCGAAACTGTGGACGTTGTTACTGCTTGCCAACGTGGGCACCAAAGAAGTTTTAAAAAGTTCCTTGGTCGGCACGTTGGCGCCGTTTCCGCTTCCATCGCTCAGTTCTCAACTTCCACGTATACCGTGGCGCCACTGAGTGGTGGTGGACGGAAGCTCTGTTGAGTTGATTGAAGTTCTGGACCTGTTTCAAGTAGCAGATGTTGCTGGTTGTTTTCCCGCGTTTGTGGTGGTTTTTTAAAGCTTTGAACGGCCTCGATATTATTGTAACCCTTTGAGTTTCTCAAGTTAAAGGGAAAAAAAAGAAAGAAACCCTACTGATCAGCTGATTTCACTGCGATTGCCTCCTGGCCGTTCAAATTAGCGCCCCAAAAATCAATGAGTGGCAAAGAGGGTTACAATTAGCAGGCGAATAACCGAAGCCCGTAAAAGTATGCAGCACCCGTTTTGTGTACGAGTGCAACAACTTCCAGGTCTGCAGTTTTCGCGCTTAGATCGTCCGCTCGACACGGTCGCTGTGCAAACGGTATTGGAACTAATTATGAATGCGTTCCGCCTCTAGAATAAAATGAAAGGACTGGTTTCAAAACGTTAATCGCATCATTCCTCATCTGAAGCGTCTGCAAAGTGTCTTCATGAGCTTTATATCTGCAGCAAAGTGTGCTCGGTATTAAGTGCTGATGACGCTTTTTTTTTGTCGTTTGTGCTACGCACCATGCTATCTTTTGTACTCCTCAAACACCGAAACATACAACAGCAACGTCCCCTCCCAAACGTGATACTCGCATATTCTCACTGATTTCGTTCGCTGCTTGCTGACTTCACTATCTTAATATTCTGCTGTTTCTTTATTTAAAAAAGCACCCTAAAATGATATTGCCGGTAATGTGACATGCCTCAGTTGATGCTTGTGCTTCGATATTGAAAAAGAACATTTCACCCCTCTGCTCTCTCTACTTCCTCCTTTTAGATGAGCTGAACAAGCATTGCGCGCAAGTGCAATGCAAACAAAACTCTAAGCTAAAGCACGTATACGAAAAGGTTTGTGATATTACTGAGAAATTTGGGATGATGCTCTGATTATAATACTTTTCAAACTTGACAGCAAGTGTTGAGCACTATTACGCACAGCCAGTAATCTGAAGAGCGCGCATGCATTGGCACGTGACAATTTTGCGCGTATTTGTCGACCCAATGTGCTACCGGACATTTATTTACCTAATATAGTATGTTAGTGCTCCCCTATTTCCTCAAAACAAAAAATAGAGGGGCCACCGAAGTGCGAGGAATATCACTCTTTGCCGAGCGTGCACTTTCTGGTAAAGTCTCTCTCGCGATGATCATCTCAGCGACCGCCATGTTGGATGTACAGTCGCGCCACCTATTGGTCGAGAAAGTTGCGAATAGCCATCGAACTTTCACAGTAAGTGTAAGGCAATCCGTTGACCTAATAGTCTATTGACTCGGTAGCCTTCGAAACCACTCGTGTGGTAGCTCGTGCTTGATAATTGAGTTAATAGACCATTGCTTCAAAAGCCTTCCAAACGCCCATGTGACACAAGTAAAATTGTGTTTCGTGGCACTGCCTAAGCGTATCTCAGAGGCCGCGTAGAAATCCGCACGTGCTTGAGGTCCGCTTCCCTAGGTGCCGCGGTAATGTCAGCTGCTCAGAAGAAAAGCAATCTCAATGATGCTGGCTGACCTGCCTTTTTTACCATTTTATTATCTTCCCCTCTCTCTGTTTCAAGGAACTGAATTAGTGTGTAGTAGTTGTTCTGCCGAGTACGTAGACGTCATGTTGGGTAAACTTATTCTTCAGGTTGACATATATCCAATATTAGGCAGCGCTACAACAAATACAAGGACGAGAAAAGACAAGAGGTGCGCTCTACTCAGAAGTTAATTTGTATTTTTAAAAACGCCACTTATATATCCAGAATCCCCCAAATCATTGTCATCAAAGGTGCCACGTAAACAACGTCTCGGCAATATCAGCCTAAAAACAGCCTTGTCCAAAATGTGCACAGCATAAAAGTATACAGTTTGCAGTTCCACGGATCCCACGTATCTTACGAATGGACGTTTTGCGAAGCATGCGGAGCAAAGTTGACGAAGTTGTAATTTTTGTTGAGCTACACGTCATCGAATTGCGCTAAATATTTGTACAAATGTTGCACGCACAGACATATGTAGAACAGTTCCGCTGCTTATATAACCAGTTGTTTGCACTTGCTCAAAGCGGCCAACAGCAGAATCATTATTAGAAACGCCAGAACCTATGAGCCTATATGAGGCGCTGGTGCTCGCGAGAATAGTAGCCCTGAGCGCTGCTACATAAATCAACGTAAGGGAATGACACCTAACTACAATTGATGTTAACCTCACGTGACGCCTGCAGTACAGTTTTTGCTCGCGACAATATGTAAATTGGAGAGCGAGCACTGCAACCACAATTGACATTTCACGAACATTAGGGTCTCTTTGATAGGTAGTTTCTAGACCGGGCATGGCTCTATGGTAAAGAACTTGATTGCCACGCAAAATGCAAGGATTCGATTCTAGCAGCATTTATCCTTCTGTTGGGTCAACACGGTCGATGTCAGCTTCTTCTTTGCGCTCACGCGTTAAATTAACCATATTTGTTCTTGCCGTCCCTAAGTCGATATAAAGGATCAATCACCTGTGGAAAATAACCACATGCCGGTGAC
Organism: Rhipicephalus annulatus; assembly: GCA_013436015.1. Taxonomy (NCBI): domain Eukaryota; kingdom Metazoa; phylum Arthropoda; class Arachnida; order Ixodida; family Ixodidae; genus Rhipicephalus; species Rhipicephalus annulatus. Next base: position 70,583 of record WOVY01010761.1, read on the forward strand.
ACATACCAGCCCGTGGTTATGTGCCACTGTCTGGTGGAAAGTGTCTGACGACGTACGCGACGAGATTGTGACATTCTTTATGTTTTGACCAGCGTGTCATATTCATCAAAACAAGTTAATCTACCATACTAATTGAGGTACATGCCTATTTAAGGGAGTGATCACGAGAGTACCAGACGTAAGCAGATAGATAGATAGATAGATAGATAGATAGATAGATAGATAGATAGATAGATAGATAGATAGATAGATAGATAGATAGATAGATAGATAGATAGATAGATAGATAGATAGATAGATAGATAGATAGATAGATAGATAGATAGATAGATAGATAGATAGATAGATAGATAGATAGATAGATAGATAGATAGATAGATAGATAGCCACCATAAGTGATTACAGTACGCAAAGAAATGATTCGCATTTAAAACAGTAGGAAGTCGCACTGTGGTTTGCTTGTTTTCCACAAGGCAGTTTTCCGGTTGATATCGCCCTGACGTTGTTGACGACGATGATGATATGTGGGGTTTAACGCCCCAAAACCACCATCGGATTATGAAAGACTCCATAGTGGAGGACTCCGGAAATTTCTACCATCTGGGGTACTTTAACGTGTACCCAAATCTGAGCAGATGGGCCTACATCAATTCCGCCTCCATCGGAAATGCAGCCGCCGCAGCCGGGATTCGCTCCCGCTACCTACCTGCGGGTCAGCAGCCGAGTACCTTAGCAACTAGACCACCACGGCGGAGTTAACGTTGTTGACGTGTCATTTTCGGTGACAATGATTTGGATGATGCGGGATATATAAGTGGTGTTTTTTTTCAATAAAATTTTAGTTGTGATTAAAGTGCATGTTTTGTCTTTTCTCGTTCTTCTACTCGTTCTAGCGCTGCCTCATATAATTCACTATCAACCCTAAGCAACTCGCCCACCTTTCTGTTATTATAAAAAACTGTTAAATTGGACCAGGGCCAATATTTTTGTACCAGGTTTTTTTTTTGTTGATCACATATCCTAATAATTGGGCAGCAAGAATTAGGTGATGGAGTTGACGTTCTTCAAATAGAAACAGAGTGTCATTCGTTTGTCATGTCACCAGAAAAATCTCGCTGGTTCGCAGCGGCACTTAAAATTGGATAACAGTAACTCCACATTGGACGAGAACGCTTTTAACTATCGCAATGATTATCGCACAAGTTCATTCACTGCACCAACTAGCACAGAAGGAAAATCTCGCTCACACAGTTCGCTCCATAGGTTTAAAAAATAAATAAAGTAAGAGAAGCTTCTACATTTTGCGAAATGCTCGAACCCTGGGTGAAGCTAGTGTAGTATGTTGCTTGTAGTATGTTGCTGGCAATCGCAAAATCATGCAAGCGACGCTAAGTTTTTGGTGGTAGTACTAAGTGTCGGCAGTACTGGCTGTGCATCTAACGTGACTCCCAGTTACGTGATGTTGAGATTGTAGTTACCTGACTAGCTGTTACGCGGCTTTTGGTCGGAACACGTCACGTTTTTACCTGTTACGTGTTGCTGTGTGATTTTCAGTCACGTAGGAGACCCGCCCATTAGAGATGCACTGGGTAAATAGGCACACCTGTTGTGGGAACGGCGCAAAGGGAGCGTGTGGGTGATAACGGGATCACAAAGATGATAATTCCTACTCGCAGTACCCAGTGCAAAGTAAAGCATATATAAAGACCTCCGCCTTTAAAGAATTCATTGGTTATCCATCTTCATTGGTTATCCACAGACAAGCTTGTCCTTTTTCCAAATTTATGAGATGCGCGCTTGTCCACTCGCTGACATCACATCTGTGACGGAGGTCACTTACGTCTATTCCTGAAGGACACCGGCATAAAACACATTGGTGATATAAAAAAAACACCAGGCCTGCGCGGAATGCCCAGCACATTCCCAGTCAAAGCTGTAATAGCGGACTTCCCAGAGCCTTTTCTTTTTAAACGCTTCGGGCAGTTACTACAGGCACATTTGCATGACATCATCATCATCATCATCATCATCATCATCTTTTCTTGTGGTTTTAAAGTGTCCAGCACGCTGTTTTTCGTGATTCTATGAAAAAGCGTGGTTTCCGCTACACACTTGTAAGGCATTATATGCACTTAGTTGATCCTGTCTTTCGTGATGATGATTAACTGTGCCTGAGACTCTTGTAGTGGGTTGGAGCATTCAACGATCCATTCGTTACGCAATTAGCGTTGTGTGATGCGTGGTGCTTACTTTGCTATTATAAAACGATTTGTCACGCATGTTAACGTGATTCCTTTCCCGGCACGAAGCCCGTATCGCGTCAGTTTGAAAAGGAGTTTCAAGCACCACCATATACCTCATTGGTAGAGTACTAAGCTGCCACGCAAAGTGCCCGGACTCGATTGCCAATCTGCCTATGCTACTTCCTATTTTTCTTTACTTAGTTTTTGTTTTATTTCGCGCGATAGGAGTTACGGACGCCGGCAGCACCGGCGGCGGACAACTACGACACCAGAATCCGCCATTGTCATCTCAAACAGCTTTCGCTGAAAAATTGCTTGGGTGGCAAACTTGCACTCCTTTGTACCACGAGCACTTCATAACGTCTTCAAATCCAGGTTCACCCGGCAGTATTTTGCCGGCTAGTTTAAAGCTCATTTCATCGTTCTTCGACCCGACATCCTCTCAATCTTCGTACACGCATTTTTTTGTTCAGGCTTATAACATGCCTTCTCAGCTTATTCCTATAGCGTACAAGCAATGCACAATGGTTTTCGAGGTTATTCTCTGGTCTCTAAGCAATACCACCGGCACTCACAGCAAGCAGCTAGTGCGAGCATACTTCTCTGTCTTCCCTTTACCCGCCTGGTCTTTTAGCATTTTCCCGCGTGTTCTCATTCGGTGAGCGCTGCTGCGTGCTTCTTTCATATACATCTGGGCGCTACGCTCGCGCAAAGATGAGGCGGACGACACTCGCCGAGATACCGAAGCACTTTGAAAGCGGATTCCCGTTTCGTCTTGCTACCTCGCCTTTCCTTTTTACCGTCATGTTGTACGCACTCGCCTTTATTTCGTCTTGGCTTGGTTCGACTCGGCTGCGGAACGCTTGATGCGTCGGAAAGCGGATGCGTCTGCAAACGCCGAGAGGCAATTTTCGTTCGCAGCGAAAATTGAAAAGAAAAAGCGGTCGTACAGCCACTGCATATTCTAAGCACTATAGTGCAGTTCTGATCCGCAAGAGGGCTTCGCGAGAGGGGAGAAGGGAGAGGGGAGGGATTTTGGAGAATTCCTTTCAGTCATTCACTCTTCCTCCATCCACCCCTTTTTTTTACATCTCACTACATTACAAGAGAATGCAGAGTGGTTCCTCCATTCGAGCTACGAGCTCTTAATGCATGTATCCACTTCACGTTGAGCCGCCGACGGCCGCTTACGCTTATGGTCATGCGGTGTAAGTAGGAGAATATTGCCGAGCTCTTTCATGAGGCCCCCGGAGCCGCCGTCGTTTTCGAGGTGAAAGCGTATACCTGGGAAACATTTCCCTGTGCCTGGCAGTTCATTTCCCCAAAAGCGGCGCTCTCGCGGCTTACGCCGAGACGAAAGCTTGCGAAATTCACGCCCGTTTTTCTGCTGTGTGTTGACCTGCCGTTTCGTTGCCCACATTTCTCTTGCCTATTTCCATTTCTTCTTTGTTTACTGGAGGAATAGAGGGGGTAGGGGCAATGTCGGCTGAAATGCTTGTCGCTTAAAACTCGTTATAACGTTTGGTTAATATTGCAGAGCCGTTAGAGCAGCTTCTCTCACTATACTGAAACTGGTTACCTGACGACAAGAGCACAGGTAAATGAAACGTAAATATTTGGCTATTGCGCTATAGTTTACATAATAACTAACCAGAGGGTTTGTGGGGGGGGGGGGGGTCTAAAAAACACGGTAAAATGACGAAGGACGCGCTCATTGTAGAAAGCTTCAGAAATTTCGTTAATTCGAGCTTTTTTAACGTGCACTCAACTCTAAGCACACAGGCCTTAATAATTTCGCCTCGAGAGAAACGCGGCTCCCGCGGCTGGGATTTAATCCCAGGACCTTCGGCTGAGTAGTCGAATGCCACAACTGCAATGGACCACTGCGGCGGGTCTTACAATTCCTCAAGGGTCAAGGTTACGAGCAGCGTAAGTTTATGGTCGTGCTTTTAGCGGCGAATCTCCTTATGGCGTCACCCGCTCGTCTCCCGTTATCTTTTGTAACCCCTGCTCGTTGAGTCTCCATTCCGGCAATAGATGGCGCTCCTTGTGCTATATAACGAATGCATATACGCTAAAGAATGCAAAATTGTCCCACAATAGAGGGCGTTTTGTAGCAAAAGATACTACCAAAAGGTGAGTTTTATGAAAACAGGATTTACGTCACACGTACGGAAGGAGAAATAGACGATCGCGCCACTGGGATAGCATGTTTTTAGGCGGCGCCGTGCGCCAGGGGGCACTCTATAGCACAATAAAAGTGCCGTTTTGGCGCGCGCGCTAACATAAGCTCGTCGAGAGAGGATAGACCAGGCTGCCAGCGGCGTGCGCGCAGAGTGGTGTCAGTAAAGTAAAAAGTTGGGCGAGTTGGTGCTGGTTCATGATGATAAAGGGCGCGAAAAAACGACACACAACAGAGAAGAAGTACACGGGACGACGCGCTACTAGCAACTGGAATATTTTATTCAGGAAACACCATTATACCGCAGTGACATCAATTTTAACCCAACGAATCGACCAAAAAAACTAAAAACTAAAACTACATGCTCAGCATGCCTACAAGTAACGTTGCAGATAGGCTATCTCCCCTTCCTGCAGACTGATAGAGGGGTGGCTGATGCAATCGGGCCCCTCCCTCTGGATAAAGAGGGCTTCTATAATCTCCCTCTCCGCTGAGCCCCTGTGCCTGTAGATTACAGTTGTCTGCTCAAAAGCAGGCTTACAGTTACCCTGATCGCACCCTCTGCAATGCATCGCCAGATGCGTGAACGGTCTTCCTATTAAAGAGCTGCTGTGCTCTCGCAACCGCACGTTGAGGCATCTACCAGTTTGTCCTATGTATACCTTGCCGCACGGCAGTGGTGTTCTATATACAACACCACGTGCGCAAGGAACGAACTGCCTTACGTGCTTAATGGCACAGCCTCTTTTTTCACACTGCTTTGGCCTACCTGTCTTTTTACCAACCGCTGAGCAGATGCGGCCCACCTTGTTTTCTGCGGAGAACACAAGATCCACCCCATACCTCGAAGCCACTCTCTTAAGGCCGTGCGAAAGCCAGTGGATATACGGGATTTTTGACACTCTTTTTCTTCCCTGCGGGACATTCTTGGCTAGACCTGTCCCAGGCCGTTGTTTAATGGACTTTTTTATTTTTTCGCAAGCAGCAGCTAAAACACTATCAGGAAACGCCGCGTCTCTTAGTCTTTCCACCTGCGCGAAAAAACTTGTCTCCATAAGATGTGGGCATGATCTGTCCAACGCCGATTTTAGGCACGTCATGGCAATGCCATTTTTTACTAGGCGAGAGTGCCCAGAGCTGTAATCAAGAAGCGGCTTCGCGGTCCTAGGGGAAAACATCCAACACACGTGTTTTTGTTGGAATGACAGCTGCAAATCCAGAAAACGCAGCTGTCCATTCTTCGGCACTTCGCACGTGAATGTCAAGCCCCGCCCCTTATTACCAAACACACTGAGCACTTCATCAACTCTGCTATCAAAGTTGGCTGAGTTAATCAACAGCAAATAGTCGTCCACATATCTGTACACTTTCTGGACCAAACCATCAAGGCCAGTTACAAGATCGTTGTCAACTCTGGCTAAAAAAATGTTGCTCAGTACTGGAGCCACTTTGGATCCAATACAGATCCCTGATCTCTGCACAAAATTCTTACCCTTCCAGCCGACGTACGTGTGTTTTATGTAAAAGAACAATATTTCTAAAAAACTTTGAACAGAGATGCCGCACTTGGTCACAAACTTCACTTCATCATTGTTGCCAATGCACTCTTTCACACTAGTCATCAGTTCATCATGAGGCAGTGAATAATATAAGTCTTCTATGTCGATGCTAAATCCCGAAGTGTTCTCATGGGCATTTCCTTTAAGGAAATTCACTACCGTAGACGAGTTCGGAATGATGAACGGGTCCTCCACTTTCAGTGAACTCAACTGCGACTGAAGATAGGTAGACACCGCAAGACACCAAGTGCCTCTCTCCGACACAATCGCACGGAAAGGAAAGTCTGGTTTGTGTGTTTTCACTGAAAAGAATGTCTCCATAGAAGGCTCAACTATGGCTCAACTAGAAGGCTCAACTATGGAGACATTCTTTTCAGTGAAAACACACAAACCAGACTTTCCTTTCCGTGCGATTGTGTCGGAGAGAGGCACTTGGTGTCTTGCGGTGTCTACCTATCTTCAGTCGCAGTTGAGTTCACTGAAAGTGGAGGACCCGTTCATCATTCCGAACTCGTCTACGGTAGTGAATTTCCTTAAAGGAAATGCCCATGAGAACACTTCGGGATTTAGCATCGACATAGAAGACTTATATTATTCACTGCCTCATGATGAACTGATGACTAGTGTGAAAGAGTGCATTGGCAACAATGATGAAGTGAAGTTTGTGACCAAGTGCGGCATCTCTGTTCAAAGTTTTTTAGAAATATTGTTCTTTTACATAAAACACACGTACGTCGGCTGGAAGGGTAAGAATTTTGTGCAGAGATCAGGGATCTGTATTGGATCCAAAGTGGCTCCAGTACTGAGCAACATTTTTTTTAGCCAGAGTTGACAACGATCTTGTAACTGGCCTTGATGGTTTGGTCCAGAAAGTGTACAGATATGTGGACGACTATTTGCTGTTGATTAACTCAGCCAACTTTGATAGCAGAGTTGATGAAGTGCTCAGTGTGTTTGGTAATAAGGGGCGGGGCTTGACATTCACGTGCGAAGTGCCGAAGAATGGACAGCTGCGTTTTCTGGATTTGCAGCTGTCATTCCAACAAAAACACGTGTGTTGGATGTTTTCCCCTAGGACCGCGAAGCCGCTTCTTGATTACAGCTCTGGGCACTCTCGCCTAGTAAAAAATGGCATTGCCATGACGTGCCTAAAATCGGCGTTGGACAGATCATGCCCACATCTTATGGAGAAAAGTTTTTTCGCGCAGGTGGAAAGACTAAGAGACGCGGCGTTTCCTGATAGTGTTTTAGCTGCTGCTTGCGAAAAAATAAAAAAGTCCATTAAACAACGGCCTGGGACAGGTCTAGCCAAGAATGTCCCGCAGGGAAGAAAAAGAGTGTCAAAAATCCCGTATATCCACTGGCTTTCGCACGGCCTTAAGAGAGTGGCTTCGAGGTATGGGGTGGATCTTGTGTTCTCCGCAGAAAACAAGGTGGGCCGCATCTGCTCAGCGGTTGGTAAAAAGACAGGTAGGCCAAAGCAGTGTGAAAAAAGAGGCTGTGCCATTAAGCACGTAAGGCAGTTCGTTCCTTGCGCACGTGGTGTTGTATATAGAACACCACTGCCGTGCGGCAAGGTATACATAGGACAAACTGGTAGATGCCTCAACGTGCGGTTGCGAGAGCACAGCAGCTCTTTAATAGGAAGACCGTTCACGCATCTGGCGATGCATTGCAGAGGGTGCGATCAGGGTAACTGTAAGCCTGCTTTTGAGCAGACAACTGTAATCTACAGGCACAGGGGCTCAGCGGAGAGGGAGATTATAGAAGCCCTCTTTATCCAGAGGGAGGGGCCCGATTGCATCAGCCACCCCTCTATCAGTCTGCAGGAAGGGGAGATAGCCTATCTGCAACGTTACTTGTAGGCATGCTGAGCATGTAGTTTTAGTTTTTAGTTTTTTTGGTCGATTCGTTTGGTTAAAATTGATGTCACTGCGGTATAAATGGTGTTTCCTGAATAAAATATTCCAGTTGCTAGTAGCGCGTCGTCCCGTGTACTTCTTCTCTGTTGTGTGTCGTTTTTTCGCGCCCTTTATCATCAGAGTGGTGTCGGCTCGTGCTCGAAGAAGCGACCCCGCCATGCGGGAGTGGAAGGTCGAAGCTAGCCGTGAATGTGCGTGGTGGTGCCGCGAAAATCCTGGAGTTCAAGTGTTGGAGGCCGAATTGGTGTGGCAGCGGCGTGCGGACCCTTCGCCCCACTCTCTATCATTCACCCCGTGGATATGCTGTCATTTTTTTATCGTACTCACTGCACCATGCTTAGGACGCTGCATATTCGCTTTGTTGTTTGATAGACTTAGCGATGCCCGCATGCTTGAAAAGTTCACAGCACTAATCACCTTATACTTCGAAGACGAAGCATTCTATACCCTGAAGTCTTGAAAGATGCCGGGTTCTGGTAATCGTACACTCGGGTTATCGATGGTTCGATGCTCTGTGGAATTAGAAGAATAAGCACTTGGCTCTGTGAACGCTTCGGAATGTCGAGGTTGAGATAACCTATAAACTAGGGAAGTTAGGGATGCGAGTTCTCTTAGATTTCTGAAGTCGGATGTCCGATCCCCCTTCACGCTTGGAACATTAGGGGCTCTAGTTGCTGCGTACTTAGAAATTCTAAAGTATTACACCCTGCATGCTCAGAACCGGGAGTATTCAAGCCCCAGCACACTTGGTAAGTTGTTGGTTCGAATCGCTATTCGATCTACACAGCCATATCTTTCGTGCGTATTTCCTTACAAAGGAATGCATTTTTACGAGACTGAGCGCGTCGACGAACCATACATAAAAACACTAGAGGAAATTCACAGCAGCTCTACAGCCGCCATAGCACTCTATAAAAAGCGTTGAAATTCTGATAAAAAAGGGTGTAAGACAGAAAACTTCCCCAGTGCTATTCAGTGCGTCTTCACACAGCGTTTTCGCGGCCCTAGATTGGGAACAGTTAGGAATAAGAGTTAATGAACGGTACATCCATAACCTAGAATTCGCTCAGAACGTTGCAACGATAAGAAAGTCAGGGGGCGAGATAAAACTCATGATTACTTAATTAAGGAAAACCCAAAAGTTAGTCGGAAAACGAATATGCAAAAATTAAGGTAATTTGCAACAGTTTCAAAATAGAACAGCCCCTTGCGATAAGTAGCTTGGCACTGGAAGTTGTGGCACTGGAAATAGCAAGTACGAGGTGAGTGTACAGCACGTGCGAATATATGAACCATCTATCGATCTTGGACATGACAGCACACCCCATAGAACGTCCTAATAATACAGGGAACTCTAGCGCTACTGTCGAAGGAAGCTTCAACGCATGGCGGTTTAGACAGCAGGGATGAGTAGTGCACAAATTTGTCTAAGCTTCATCCCTTCCTCTCTGTCTGGCTTGGCAAGGTCTAAAGCCAATTTGTCGGAAGACGAGGTTCAGAAAGTGTTCAGCAGATTCAGTTCACCACCTCAACATTATATGCTTCCAAACTTGCATTGGCTTACGAAGTTCACAACGGTCCGGTCTTTCATTCCCTAACAAAAGTGAAACACAACAACTGATAAACAAAGCCAGAACTTCGTCCATAGCCCGCAAACACGAAGATTTGGCGAATTCGTGTACCACCCGTAATTCCCACTGCGGCTGAACGATTGCCTCTATTAAATATCGTTCCCGCTAGGTAATATTGTGAAAACCACCGTTACGCCCTCAACCTCACAATTTTGATGAAAGTTCTCAGTTACTGTCTGAGCGATGTTGCCTCCCCCCTATTTTTTATTTATAATTGGCGGAACATGAAAAGGTAGGCTACGTTAGAGCCGGCTACCCCAGCATCCTAACATTGTTGTACAATATAAACATACAAAAAGCAAATTTCCGAATAGAACAAGAAAAAACTAATCAAAGGCAATATGCACTACTATATACATTATATGGCATATAGTACATGAATGAGCATAGTATGCATGGTCATAGACCACTTCATATATTGGGATCACATTTCGGATAGAGTTCGTACAGATAGCGGCAAGGTATATTATGAACTAAAGAAAGTTCATTAGACTTGTGTCCATTAAAAAATGGCGAAGGGCGCTCGCTACGCACCGTTGATTATCCGAATGCGGCCATGGTCCAAGTATTTTTGTGATCATGTCAGCGGCAAAGCTTGAAGTGCAATGGAAGAGTGCGTTCTGCAAGGTCATGTGACTACTTTAATTAGCGGCGCACCGTCGCGTTCTCGCATCGTTAGCCTACATTACGCCGAGGATAGCGCGCTTAGATGAGGTCATGAAGCCCGGGTGGTGAAGCTGCACTTCCCAGATCTGCGCCCATCAGGAACCATGCTCACGAAAGAGAACACGATTACAACGTAGTGACGGGAAGGGCGCCTTATCGTCTTTCAGTAGCAGAGGGTTGTTACTATCATTTTTTTTACAACACGAGAAAAAATGACACACTCAAAAAGGAGGCGTGTGGGCATATCACCAGGCACACTTCGCGGTTTCGAACTTTCAAATCTATAATTATATTCTAGAAAGTTTTCAATGCAATTCACTTTGTACAATCTCCCCGCCGGATTTTCGGTTTTCGCTTCTTTTACTCCAGCCCCATTCCAACGGGTTGATGTAACTGAAATCCTCCTGTGACGTCTGTCCCCCTCGGCAGTAAAATGGTTACCGTACTCAGCTGCTGAACTCAAAGTCGCGGGTCCGATGCCGGCCGTGGTGGTCGTATTTAAATGTAGGCGAAATGCTACAAGCCCGGGCAGAGTGCAATGTCAGTGCACATTAAATAACACCAGATGGTCGAAATTTTCGGAGCCCTCCAATGCGGTGTGCCTCATGATTATACCATGGTTTTGGGCCGTAATACTGAATATGTTGTCACATTATTATTAATATTATTATTATTATTATTATTATTATTATTATTATTATTATTATTATTATTATTATTATTATTATTATTATTATTATTATTATTATTATTATGAACATCGTCTAACGTTCATTAAGTGTCGGTACATGCATGTTTACTACGTTGGCCTTAAATGGGAATGTGGCCACCGAGGCCTGGGATCAGACTCTCACCATCGTGCGCAGCAGTACGATATCACAGCCACTAAGACACAGTTGCGTGTCTTATAAGAAAATATATAACGTTTGGCACGAAATTTTGTCGGTATTATTACACAAAAACAAAAAAAGGCCTTTTGAGTGTCGCCCATTGTCGTACGGAATCTTCCAATAACTGAATCGATGCAATGGACGTGATCCGTTCGCCGTAGTCGACCGTATTTCAGATGAATGGCAAAAAGAAACAACACCTGAAGCGCTTCCTCGTCAAAAATACTTAGCGACGCCCGTCGAGAGATTGGGAGACTCCTTGACAAAAGAGCCGGAAAGACGCTTCCCCCCTTTAACGGTCAATTGAGACAGGACCTCGAAAGTGATGACGAACGGCGATGGCGACCAGCGTCCCAACCGCCTCGTCTAAATGGATCAACAGTCCTAGGGAGGAAACGAGCGCACTTCGATACTCTTTCGGGCACTGGTATACGACGTGCCCAGCATCACAAGAGAATGTGCTGTTCGCGTGACGGAACCTGTTGAAGAGCTATCGGAAACTTGTTGGGTGCAGTTGGGAGGGGCGAAGAGATGAGTCGGTCGTATGGTACGGGAAATTGGGCGCGTGTGTTCTGCTATCGTATTTAGGCGAAACCCGTATGTGCCTAAAAACGAAAATTGACTGTCGCGTCGACACGAGGGATGAGAAAAATTGACGTGTGATGACATCACCCCGTGACATTGTGTTGTCCCACAAATGGACGTAACATGATGAATTCATCCTTTCGCATCCCGCCCCATCAAACCACATCATTTTTTGGTAATCGGTGAACCACTCACGGGGGCAGGGTGCAACAATGTGCCGTGCCTAACGCTTGCAATGCCTCCTATCATGCAGGTGATGAAAAACCACGCTAGGTGCAGAATACTTCCGCAGAGGGGCGGATGCACGACGAACGCTACATCAATGGTTGAGAAGAGAAACAAAATTGGTAATGCTTGAATTAGGTCGCGTAAGCCTGGAAACAGTGAAACTAGGTGATTATGGAGACTGATATTGTTTCTCCTAGGTTGTTGCTAGGCATCAACTAGGTCAGGCTAAATTATTTGCATCGTGTCTGTAACAGAAAGTCGCAGACACGACACGTCGTCCATAGCGAGAACCTTTTGTGGCTCCGGGGTTTTCTCGCAGCACCAGTTGCGTTGCCCGTTCTCTATGGTAATCCCTCTTTTTACGTACACGGGATCGTCGGCCTGCCACCGTCACTACGCAGCCAATTTGTTAAGCTAACCGTTGTCTTGTTCCTTTTCAGAGAACGAATGTTGAATAGGGGGAATATGCCGAATTTATGTGGCTCGTACCCGTAAATGATGGTGGCAGTTTTGTGAAAGGCCACACAAATTGCCGTGAGACAGACGTGTTAGCGCGATAGCGTTAAAGAGCTCTTTGCGAAGAAATGTTGGTGTCGGCGTCATTTGTTGTGAACGAAAAGTCATCTTGTGCGTGACCCTCAAAAATTCATACATATGCAAATTATATATATATATATATATATATATATGGGGGATGAGCTATACTCATCCCCTGATGAAGGGAGGACCTCTCCAGAAACTTTTGGGAAATAAATATATTTATCCTTGTTTACAACGCTCCCGTTGTACCATATCCCATACCTTTACGAAGACTAACTGGACCATTGAAATATTGCTCCCACTATATATATATATATATATATATATATATATATATATATATATATATATATATATTGTCACAGGTAATGGGTATGAGCCATCAACTGTAGGTGGAATCCCTGGGAAGTGAAGAAAGAAGAGGGCTTTTGCGTCCTGGTCTGAGGGCAAGCATGACGTCGTTTCGTCGCTGTCTGTTATTACGTTCGCGGCACTGGTGGAGGTGCTGGGTAAATGCGCCTCGGCTGCAGATTTTCAGCCGACACACCGAGCTACTTGGAGACAGCTACAGCTCCCACGGCAAGAAGCAGTCGCCGCCTGCGAGGACTATCTCCCGAGTACGGTCCCCTCTCTCAAGAAGAGATGGCAACTTCAACTAACAACCAGGCGAGCCAAACCAACGACGTCTTACTTGCCCTCAGACCAGGACGCAAAAGCCCTCTTCTTTCTTCACTTCCCAGGGATTCCACCTACAGTTGATGGCTCATACCCATTACCTGTGACATTATATATATATATATATATATATATATATATATATATATATATATATATATATATATATATATATATATATATATATATATATATATATACGCAGCCACTCCTCTGCTCGTAAATGCAGTGAACGTGACTTTCATGGTTTACAAACACACGTGTCGTATATACTTGCATCGCAATGCAAGATAAAATATTACAGTAATATGTGGTACAAGCTTACATTGCCATCGGGCGTCAGAACATGCGACTATCATAACGACTTCATGTTTTAGAGCCGTTAATCCACTACAAAATGGACACATGTTACTGCTCCCATTTCTTCAAGGCCACGTGACGGGTGCACAGCAAGTTCGAGATGATTTCGTGCACTATATGTTCGAAGTACACACCAGAGACAGGATATCACTATCGCTTCAGGCTCTTGAAGGTGAAGCTCAATGGTCTCACAATTTTTATTGGGTTAACTAACATCATCTTTATCTTTAGTTAACCAATAGTGAGCAGTGAGGCTTACCCAGTGAACAAGTGTGTGTGTGTGTGTTTGTGTGTGTGTGTGTGTGCGTACGTGTGTGTGTGTGCGTGCGTGCGTGCGTACGTGTGTGTGTGTGTGTGTGTGTGTGTGCGTGTGCGTGCGTGTGTGTTCAGCTTGTGCCATTTTTTGGACGATTACAATGCTCTCACTCACTCACGGTTCGAACTACCGGAGCCTGTACGATATATTTGGTTTCCGTCCTTTGATTATCAAACACTCGTGAAACGCCCATATCGGAGTTGTCTTTGAGTTTTTTTTCTCAGGTACACTGCGCAGCGATTCGCCATTACAGTACCGAGAATCTGAACAAACATACAGAAAAACGGAATCAGCCCCTCACACAACACTGGGTGCGCAAGTAGGAAAGTATTCCGGTGTGATCTGGCGATGAAGAGGAATCGAACGGCGCACAGTGGACCAGAAATTTGCATACGAGAGGTATTTCTGATGGGGCGAAACGTTAAGGAATGCACGGCACGTTCGTATGCATTGTGAACAAGGAAATTCAGTTTGAAGCGGCAGACCCAGTCGCCAGCGCAGGTGGACGACGAGAAACGCGTGCCAATGCATCGTAAAACCTGTGAAGTTCGTCGGCGGACTAAATAAAGTTTAATGCAAACTTAGGCCATACAGCCGAGCAGCCGTTTGCCATGCGACACTCGGCAAATGGAAATTTGGTTCCTTGGCCGGAGGAAACATATAGGTAATTTTTAGGAGCGGAGCTCCTTAGGGTGTGGGTCGTTCTCTCCTTTATAGTAGTAGTAGTGCTAGTAGTAGTAGTAGCGTTAGTATTAGTAGTAACATTAGTAGTAGTGGTAGTAGTAGTAGTAGTTATATTATATAGGCACCTCTAGTTAATAAATTGCTCAATAGATAGCGTTGTGTGTATATGTCCTTGAAATATTATCACTATATGACGATATGGTTTTCGTATAACTGATAATTTCGTATCATTGACAGACAGACAGACAGACAGACAGACAGACAGACAGACAGACAGACAGACAGACAGACAGACAGACAGACAGACAGACAGACAGACAGGCAGACAGACAGACAGACAGACAGACAGACAGACAGACAGACAGACAGACAGACACTGATGAACAGACTGATGGACGAATGGAAGAATTGATGGACGGACGCTTCGCCCTAGGCATCATCATTCACTCCTGAATATGCTGTGATTTTTTTTTTCACCATCAAGCACGTGCTTTGTTTTTGCGGGCTGTTTTTTTACAGAAAGAAGAGCTCTTTATATAGCGACATATTATTGATTAAAAAAAAGGCAGCCATCTTTCAACTAAAGTACTCGCCATAGCGGTCTAGTGGTTGTGACGTTCGACCGTTGACTCGAAGTTCACAGAATCAAAAACGATGGCCATGCGGTGCATTTTGGTGGAAGCGAATGGTTAGAGTCACGTGTAATTAAGTACATGGGTACATTGAAGCACCCCCGGTGCTTAAATTTTCCTAAGCCGCTTTATGTGACGTGCCTTATAGAACATCACTGTTTAAGTGCTTAACACCTGAAGACTTATCGCTTGATCTAAAGCATGTTCTAGCCTTTATATTATACCGAGAACGCCCTATTTACGAGCGGAGCGTGAGAAGATAAACTGTGCGCGGCGAAGTTAGATACGACGGCAACCTACATATTCCTACCACATCCGAGGGGAGGAGGTCATAAATTATCACACCGTGCAGCACAAAATAAACGCATTTTTTTCTGGCATAGAGCGGCTTTTCTACAGTGTTTATGGAGTTAATAAATATACTGACTCTGTTATATTGACTTCGTGGCAGTGCCACGCCTTTTTAGTCTCAACAGATTGTCAACAAGTTGAACGGGCTGCAGCCACATTCGATCTGTTTCTATAGCTATGTGTTCACTTTTCAAATATGCGGTTCTAGAACGAGTATGCTTCCATGAATATGGCTTAGAAAACTGCCACAAAATCTTCTCAGCCAATTCATAGAGGAAAGACATAATATCAATAAGATCTGACAAACATTCAAGCTAAGGAAAGTATTGGGGACGTTATATAAGGAAATTGATATGTAAATATTAAGAAAAGCGGATTGAACGATAACTTGCCGTCGGCAGGGACCGAAGCTGCGACCTTCGAGTAACGCGTTCGATGCTCTATCAACGCAGCTACCACGGCTGCTATCGCCTATTACACTTTATTGGGTATGTCGGACGCATTATTCGCAGGTTGTGCTACTCGCTCCTGGTCTGCTTGAGCATTGTGGCGACTTTGGCCAGTAGACTTCTATGGTTGTTCTTGGAATGGACGTTCTTCAGGATCGGTGCCATAGTGATGATGCCGCGCAAATCTTTTGGGGTGCCTGCCTTGTCTTCTCGCTCACTTCAGCCGGGGAATGGCCAGACTCTCAAGTATTTGACTGCCAGACTGGGAGGTCTAAAGTCGTGTCACGTGGGTCCGCTCCCGCGAATGGGCAAATTAAACGATTGCTCCTTGCTACTAATGTTACAATGAAACACGTGCACAGTGAACCACGCCATTCGAAGTCTTTACAGCCATACGTCTGGGGGGTTTCACAGGCAAGTGCGTGTACGTTGTGTAAAGAAAAAAAATGTGCCTGACCTATGCTCATGCAACGTGGTGCATGTAGGAAGAACGAATCGCGTAAATTGTATTGTAATGCAACAAAACAACCCATACCTTCTTCACGTTTCTCATAGAAACATTCCAAGACATTACAGAATGGTCTTGACGAACAGTGTCGCGATTATTCTCTGCTTTACTTTCAGTGCTGTATATCTTGCTGTTATTCCCAATGACCCACAGAGTAACACATGATGGTGGTACAAAATCCAAGGAATGACCCGACACTATCCCCCGAATGCAGAGATGTTACTTGACTCGTACTTGACTCGTTCTTAACTCAAGACAGTCTTGCCGGTCACCATAAATCGTTCTCGAACTTGCGGATGACTTGAAGGCGACTTGGCTCGGTCGAAGTCAGGACAAGTTTGAAGTCAGCTGCGGGGCTAGCTTGAAAGAGACTTCATGCGTTATTCCAACATAGTCACCTCTCGAATGGACGTCGCGCGGAGGGTAGCCGCTTTTGAGTTTGCTTGCATCACCATAAGCGTAGCATTTTCTGAGGCGCACTGCCTGCCGAAGATTCTTGGACCCACTTTACGTCACCGAGGAAATCCGATGGAGTTGTACGACGAGGAACAATTCCACGCTCGATACAGATTCACGAAGAACGCCGTGCGGCCGCTGCTGGGTATGTTGCCGCTCCGTGAAAGTGGGGACAACCGAGGACAGCCTGTGCCCTCAGTGTTACAGCTACTAATGGCTCTCGGGTTTTACGGCGCTGGCACATTCCGAACAGTCACCGCGAACCTCGTCCGCATTCCGTAGTCGACAGTTTGCTATGCCACAGAAAAAGTTACGCTACTCATCGCAAAGCACCTGTACGCAATGCTGGTGCGCTTTCCGCAGAAGGCAGCACTTTCTATTGTTATGCCCCTTTCAGGGGTTCTTTTTATCCACTTCACCATCATGCAGCGAGAAACTGCTGCACTCCGCGAGACAGAATTCTGCTGAGGGCAATGTCCTGACCCCCGCCTTTTCTCTTGTTTACCAAGCTCAACAAAAGAATAAGAATCACATTTGTTCCCAGAACTTGTTTTTTTCATATATAACTGCAATCTAGCCCATTACAAGCATGCGCACAGGCAAACAGAAAGGCAAATACCGTGAAAATCGCGTCACCTCGTGAGTCAGGTCAGCACAAATACTACATGCCGTGGCATTCGATTGAAAAAAAAATGACGAAAGGACCCAACACGATGCTTGCTTCGCCTCCAAACAAGCAACCGTGGAGAAACGCGCCGCATATGGGTGGCCACTAAAACTAGCGGGCAACGAACGCTTTACAGAAGCAACACTGCGCATCGCTGTGGTGGCAGGCTCCACGTGCCGCTCGTTAGGCGTAAAATGGCAAGAATATGCTTGTGGCCTTTCGTTTTTATAGTTATTTTAAAACGTATGGTCTTTTTTGGTGTAATGCATGCCTTACGCGAATAAATTCATTATTACCCTCGTTAGCAGGTGAGCAGCGTGTGTCTGCTTTGAAGCTCGTTCTTGACTTGACCAAGCAAGACAGCCTGAGCATCTATGAAATGCGAAGGCTGACTTGGGCGTTTTGAAGTCCACTGCTTGCTTCACGCCGACTTGCTCAAGTTAAGTTGAAGTCAGGAGCCAAGTAACATCTCTGCATTCGCGGTTACCCCCGAATGCAGAGACGTTACTTGACTCGTACTTGACTCGTTTTTGACTCAAGACAGCTATTAAACTACGATGGTTGCAAAGTTGCTTCATTCAGACGATCCTGCGCGCGCATTGCGAAGCAGTTTCGGCTTCTAATGATAATAGTTATTGTTGGTTTATTACAGCCCCAAATCAACGATAAATATATGAAGAATGCTGGCACGGAGGTCTCTGGAAATTGTGACAATCAGGGGTTATTTTGCGTGCACTTAAGCCAGCGGGCACCTCGTAGTTTCGTCTCCAACGAAAATCCGGCCACCGAAGCACAGATTCGATCCTGCGACTTTCGGCATTCAAGTGCCTTAGCCGCTAAACCACGGGTGGGGGCGTCAGCTACCGAAGAGCCTATAACAGATGCACGGGTTCTTCGCTTTTCTTCTTCCTGGCTTACGCATTTCTTTGTTGTCGCTTATTTGTCCGGGAATCGGTGAACAATGCACTATATGGATAAACGTGCGTCTTTGTTTATCCCGCATAACAACAGTACCACGTCTTTCCTTCACCCCGTATGTACATGCGTACACAAACACACTGACTCCCCCCTCTCTGCGACTTCCCTTTCATTCTGTATAAACGAACCCGTTCATCGTTGGTGGACAATGGCCGACCGCTCACTTAGCCCAGATGGACCGCTCAAGCCGGTGAACCCTTCGTGCGGGAAGAATTTATTGCCCGGCGATATTGCCCGGCTGCATTATGTACGAGAAGTGTGCGTGGCGGGCCACTTCCTATAAGGATATCTTTTTTTTGCCTGCCGGAACACTTTTATATGTTCCTCCTCGCCGAAAACCGGTGTTCCCTTTCCGCCCCATGCAAGCGGCCTCCGTATTGACCCAACGCTTGTTCTTTCTCGTGGCGTTTCTTTTGTACAGTACTTAAACGCCAAACCCTTAGTAGCCTCGTCAAAGGCAAAAATTGACCGGCGTTCTCGTTGGTGGCGCCAACCCCTGTGATGCAAAAAAATCAACATCACGTGATGACATCGCCCTATTACCTCATCACGGCGTGAAATATCGTCAAAACGTATGACGCCATCATGACATCAATATGGCGTGGGCCTGATGTCACATGATCGCTTAATCGCATGACCATTGCTTGGCCAAACGTGGACCGATTTCGGAGGCAGCACGAAAACAAGTTGGGGAGCCCCCGATCACTGGGGCTGTCAGAAAAGCTTTCGGTGGTTGTCGGGACACATGGATACATTGAGTGAGAAGACTAAAAAACAACTGATGACATTATTCTCGAGTACTCCAAGAGGTATGCATACGAGAACCTAGATGAAGGAATAATAAACTATATTATAAGAAACCAGCAGGTTTAGGGGGCCGGGCCTAGGCCTGCCTTGAGGGGACGTCAAGGGCTTGCCGCGACGCCACCTCACGAGGTGCTGGGTTGCCCAGGCTTGGTCGTCAAGAGCGGGGCTCCGCAGAGCCTCATGGAGCTTTGACGAAAGAGTCGCGGTGTTAGTGTGTCTGTACTGTGCCGGGCACTCCCAAAGCATGTGCGGAAGCGTAGCCCGGTGAGTGCCGCAGCACAGGCAGTGTGAGGTGTGTACACAGGTGAAAGCGGGCAGGTAAGGGATACGTGTTTGTTTGAAGTAGACGCAAAGTGGTGGCCTGTGCCCGGTTGAGCTTGGGGTGAGGTGGAGGAAAGGCTCGGTGTCTGAGGTAAAAGTTCTTAACCAGATCATTGT
The DNA here is from genome assembly GCA_013436015.1 of Rhipicephalus annulatus. NCBI lineage: Eukaryota > Metazoa > Arthropoda > Arachnida > Ixodida > Ixodidae > Rhipicephalus > Rhipicephalus annulatus. Next base: position 90,350 of record WOVY01010761.1, read on the forward strand.
GGGGAGTCAGGTTGTCCCTGGTGTCCATCTCATCTCCAGTAGCTCTAGCGCGGTTGACAACGCCCCGCCGCGGTGGTCTAGTGGCTCATGTACTCGGCTACTGAACCGCCGGTCGGCGGTTCGAATCCCGGCTGCGGCGGCTGCATTTCCGACGGAATCGGAAATGTTGTAGGCCTGTGTGCTCAGATTTGGGTGAACGTTAAAGAACCCCAGGTGGTCGAAACTTCCGGAGCCCTCCACTACGGCGTCTCTCATAATCATATGGTGGTTTTGGGACGTTAAACCCCACAAATCAATCAATCAATCAATCAAGCGGTTGACAAGGCCTCGCGCAAGGAATTTTTTTTTCGAGCGAAGCTTCTCTTAACTCGGACATTTCGGTGACGAAGTCCTACGCACCGGTGAGTGTACACAAAACCAACTCCCAGAAGCTGCACCAATCAGTGGCCTCTTTGTGTGCACCATTGTGCTATAAAAGACCATATCCCTGTCACGCGCTTGTCGGTCATCAGCTGTTTCAAATACGGCCATCTCGTGTTCTTTCATTGAGGTCGTCTTTCACATCACGTCGACACTTTCTTAATGTTGCCTGCCTATGAACGCTCCGACGCTCCTTTTGACTTTTACCAACCAAATTGTAGCTCTGGCAGGCACGTTGATGAATGTTTCGTTATTGGCGTCGAGCAAGAAATTAGTTATGAAAGTAATAAAGCTAAGTAGCACATCACGAACGCGCACACAAAGTGTCACCTGATCTTTTTTATCCGACTGGGCGAGAGCACTTCAATTTTAAACGTGATAGCGTTAAAGAGCTCGTTTCACGAAAATTCCGGCGACGGCGTCGTTTGTTGTGAGCGGAAAACCTACACCTTATCCGCGAGCGAAAAATTTGCGAAAGGAGCAAATAAAAAAAGTATTTAAATTTTCCGGGTCCGAGTGAGGATAGAACTTATGCCGTTTGCATGGTAAGCCGCCGTTCTCCTGCACAGCCATGCTGTCAAAGAACGAGCGCTCAAAATGGGCGCGCCGCCCAATTCTTGCGATAACGCGCCGAAGTGACGCTGCGAGGCCACCGAAAAAAAAGAAGAAAGAAAACAAACATCTAAAGGCTCCCCGGGCGCGCGACGCTCTCCCCTCGGAAGCGTGGCTTCGCCGATGAACCTCCTCACCCCACAGCGGCAGCCGGGCAAGCACTGGAAATTTCTAGAAGGAAATAGGCGTGGTCATGCCGAGTTGAGTCATCCGACGCGGAGGGCATTTGAACCGTCTCGCGTCTCCCCTGCCTTCGCTGCGTATCGCACCGACGGAATGACGAGAACTTTCTGGAATGTCGCGCGGAAGGTATTTAACCGAGCAGCCGAGACGAGAGATCAGGAGAAGACGGAAGTTAGCGCCAGAGCGCGGAGGGTATCCCGCCGTGTAGTCGGCGAAGGTTTTGTCCGTAAGGACAAAGCAGAAGAAGACGTGAGGTTTCCTGGAAGAGAAACTTCGGAAGGAGAAGACGGAAGTTAGCGCCAGAGCGCGCGTAGGGATTCCGCCGTGTAGTCGGCGAAAGTTTTGTCCGTTGGGACCAAGCAGGAGAAGAATAGGATTTCCACCTGAGGGGTGAAGGCTCGAGCTACAGGCAAGAGCGTGAGTTTACCGCTATTGAGCGAAGACTCGTGGCAACAGCTGCGTGTGTGAAGCCGACGTGTTTCCGGCGAAGAAGTTTGAAGCTTGGAGAGTGGCCATTTGAGGACGCGAGGTTTCCTGGAAGAGAAACTTCGGCAAGGTTTCCTGGAAGAGAAACTTGAGCTGAATGACAGCAACGCTGGACTTTGAGTGAGTGATTCTCAGAAGAGTATCATTCAGACTTTTGTTCCAAGGACTTTGGACTGAATAGGTTTTCTATCTCTTTAGTCTTTAAGTGTCTTGGTTGTTCAATGCATGCGACTGCATTGTAGTGTGTACTGTTGTCTGTGTCCGTTGTTCTAGTGTGGCTAATTGTACTGTGTAGTACGTTGTTTGATCGGTGACATATTGTACTCAGCTATTGTGGAGTGAGCATATTTTTGTATTGTTTTTCTGATCTGCCATTATTGAGAATATAATTTTGTTGGTTTATCAACTCTCGGCTCTGACTTGTTCTTTGGGCCACAGCCGGCGTCCGCTGGCGCGCCGAAAAGGACCACTTCTAAATTGTCCACGCTTTCGTGGTGCGGTTCGGGGGGCCGATACTTGGGCCCTTGGAATTAGCCCGGCGATCGCCTCCCTAATTAACGGGACTTGTGTTACAATTAATCTGGCGTCCGCGACACAGGACCTTTTGGTGCACAGTGTGTCCAAAGTAGTGAGAAAGAGCCTCGAGTTGTTGATAGTGCTATCGGAACGATTTTGTGTGTTGCTCTGTGTTCTCGTAACGAGTGCAGGGGAGTGTTCCGATAGACTGATCTAGGCAGATACTTTTTGCATGCGGCAAGGTTTTATTTGCGAGACACAATGGATCTCGAAAAGTTAGTTGCTCGTGGTGAGAAGATCGGTCTTTCTGGCGCCGAACTACGGAAGTGGGTAAGCCAGAAGGAGAAAGAGGCGGTGGAGAGAGAGAGTTTGGCAGCGGAGAGAGCCAAGGAAGAAAAAGCCGCTGAGTTAGAACGAGAGAGGTTGGCTGCTGAGAGAGCCAAGGAAGAAAAAGCAGCTGAGTTGGAACGAGAGAGGTCGGCAGCTGAAAGGGCGAAGGAAGAAAGAGAGCAACAATTGAAGTTGGTGTTGGAGAGAGAAAAGCTGGCAGCCGAAAGGGCGAGAGAAGAAAGAGAGCAGCAATTGAAGTTGGAGCTGGAGAGAGAAAGACTGGCAGTTGAGAGGGCGAAAGAAGAAAGAGAGGAAAGGGAACGGCAGCGACAGCACGAGATAGAACTCGAGTGGCTCCGTTTGCAACAGCGAAGTGAAACTCCGGTCCAAGCTAGAGTTGAAAGCAGCGAACGGGAGGACCATGGATTCCGCTTGAACCCAAGCAAGCTGCTCGTAGCATTTGATGAAAGGAAGGACGACCTTGACGCGTACCTTCACAGATTCGAGACAATTGCAAGGAGCCAGAATTGGCCGGAACATCAATGGGCAACTGCTTTGAGTACTTGCTTGAGTGGTGAAGCGCTCAGTGTGTACGGCAGGCTAACGCCGACGGATGCAGCCAACTATGCAAAGGTGAAAGCTGCTTTGCTGAAGCGATTTAGATTTACTGTAGAAGGTTTCCGGGACAGATTTCGGACAGGAAAGCCAGCTGATGGTGAGACGGCTACGCAGTATGCCACCCGACTTTGCCATTATTTCGACAGATGGATTGAACTTTCAGGGACAGCGCAGGAGTACGATGAGCTTAGAGAGTTCCTAATTAGAGAACAATTTGTTACTAGTTGCCACCCAAGCCTGTCGCTGTACTTGAAAGAGAGGAAGGCTGAGTCACTTGAAGGAATGCTTGAATTCGCTGATCAATTCTTGGAAGCGCAAGGCGGAACTAATTTGGCCAAGGTCAAGAAGGAGTGTCCCGAAGATTCGAAAAATTCGACACCCGAACAAAAGAAGCGTGCACCGGAGAGTGTGCCGCGATGTTTTCTGTGTAATCGAGTGGGTCATCGCGCGAGCAACTGTCGTACTAACTTTATGAGCCCTACGGTAGTAAAATGTTTCAAGTGTGGTCAGACTGGGCACAAAGCAGACGCATGTCGAAACGGAGCGAGTAAAACTCACCAGGTATCCTGTGTGCAAGCGGCACCGAAATCCGGTAATGTCGTCACCGATGGATTCGTAGAGTTGAGAAACGGGGAGAAAATTTCTATTGTGGGTGCTGTAATGTCAAAACAGCCAACCGGTGTTACGAAGGGAATGCCAACGCTGCCTGGAAAAGTTGCGGGCAAAAAGGTTACGGTGTTAAGAGACACCGGTAGCTCCACGGTTATCGTGCGGAGAAATTTGGTACGGGAAAGTGAGTTAACAGGCAAAACGAAACCGGTTTGCTCAATTGACCGTACAGTTCGGATGCTTCCCGAAGCAGAAATTGAAGTTGAAACCCCGTACTTCAGCGGGAAGGTTACTGCTTCACGCATGACGACCCCCCTGTATGACCTCGTCATCGGAAACATCGACGGGGCGCGAGGACCGAATGATCCGGAATGTTTGGGAGAAGACCCTAAGATAGAGCCCTCGCCGACCCAGCGACCGCGAGATACAGAGGATGAGCATCCCGTGACGGATCTCACTCGAGCCCTAGGTGAAGCCGCGGTGCAAGAGACAGTGAATGAGAAGATGATCGTGTTGAATGAGTTCACGGGCTGGGCAGCTGGACGTACGTCGACACGACCCCAACCGACCGACAGTGTAAAGGTGACGGAGTCGGCCAGTCAGGCCCCATGCCGTGACATGAACAAGCTGGTAAATAAACCGACAGGACCCGTGGAACGTTATGACCCGTTAACGGTGTCGGAAGTGACAACGATGGCTGAGACGCCGCCTCAGATATCGTCGTTGGAAAGGGCCCGCCGAAAAAGAACGTGGAAACACAAGAAGAGATCGAGCGAGCACCACAAGAAAAGACGCGAGCGCAGCTCGAAATACACAGGATAAGTGCTGAGGTCGAATCAGAATGTGTTTGGCAGTGCTGAGTGCCATATGTTGTGTTAATGTTGTGTTATCCTGTGTCACAAGTGTCGAAGTGTCTGTGCTGTGATGTGATGTATAGTTTTGTATAATTGTTGTAAACACAGAACTTTGTACATTTGTATTATTGGGAATGTCTGGTGGAGTGTTGTACTCATGTGCCTGTGGTTATAATTCATCTGTTGTGTAAATTGAATTGTAATGTCCAATTGTATTGAGTGATATATTGTGAATGTGACGTGTAATGAGCGACAGACTATGTTACAGTCTTTGAGAGTGTGTGGGGACTGTTCGCACTCGTTTGTGTGGTTCTGAATATTATGAGATAATATTCTTAAAGTGGGGGCAGTGTCACAAAACGAGTGCTCAAAATGGGCGCGCCGCCAAATTCTTGCGATACCGCGCCGGAGTGACGCCGCGAGGCCAGCGAAAAAAAAGAAGAAAGAAAAGAAACATCTAAAGGCTCCCCAGGCGCGCGACGCTCTCCCCTCGGAAGCGTGGCTTCACCGATGAACCTCCTCACCCCACAGCGGCGGCCGGGCAAGCACTGGAAATTTCTAGAAGGAAATAGGCGTGGTCATGCCGAGTTGAGTCATCCGACGCGCAGGGCATTCGAACCGTCTCGCCTCTCCCCAGCCTTCGCTGCGTATCGCACAGACGGAATGAAGAAAACTTTCTGGAATGTCGCGCGGAAGGTATTTAACCGAGCAGCCGAGACGTGAGATCAGGAGAAGACGGAAGTTAGCGCCAGAGCGCGGAGGGTATCCCGCCGTGTAGTCGGCGAAGGTTTTGTCCGTAAGGACAAAGCAGGAGAAGACGTGAGGTTTCCTGGAAGAGAAACTTCGTAAGGAGAAGATGGAAGTTAGCACCAGAGCGCGCGTAGGGATTCCGCCGTGTAGTCGGCGAAAGTTTTGTCCGTTGGGACCAAGCAGGAGAAGAAGAGGATTTCCACCTGAGGGTTGAAGGCTCGAGCTACAGGCAAGAGCGTGAGTTTACCGCTATCGAGTGAAGACTCGTGGCAACAGCTGCGTGTGTGAAGCCGACGTGTTTCCGGCGATGAAGTTTGAAGCTTGGAGAGTGGCCATTTGAGGACGCGAGGTTTCCTGGAAGAGAAACTTCGGCGAGGTTTCCTGGAAGAGAAACTAGAGGGGGCAGCGGAACGACAGCAACGCTGGACTTTGAGTGAGTGATTCTCAGAAGAGTATCATTCAGACTTTTGTTCCAAGGACTTTGGACTGGATAGGTTTTCTATCTTTTTAGTCTTTAGGTGTCTTGGTTGTTCAATGCATGCGACTGCATTGTAGTGTGTACTGTTGTCTGTGTCCGTTGTTCGAGTGTGGCTAATTGTACTGTGTAGTACGTTGTTTGATCGGTGACATATTGTACTCAGCTATTGTGGAGTGAGCATATTTGTGTATTGTTTTTCAGATCTGCCATTATAGAGAATATAATTTTGTTGGTTTATCAACTCTCGACTCTGACTTGTTCTTTGGGCCACAGCCGGGGTCCGCTGTTGCGCCAAAAAGGACCACTTCTAAATTGTCCACGCTTTCGTGGTGTGGTTCGGGGGGCCGATACTTCGGCCCTTGGAATTAGCTCGGCGATCGCCTCCCTAATTAACGGGACTTGTGTGACACATGCGTCTGCTTGAAAATAAAGTTAAAATAACTTCTCATGCTTGACCATTCAGTTAAAATAACGTTCATGCTCTACAGACACATGCGTCCTGTATACAGGCTTCACAATGCAAATTGTAATATCGCTGTATGGATGGTACAAGCTTACATTGCCACTGAGCATCAGAACACGTGGTTACAGTAACAACTTTGTCAAACCGGTCATCGATTACATCAGGCACAAACACTGTGACATGCGTGTAATATCGGCAGTGCTCCGGTGTGTACGTTGGGAGAAGAACAAAAACGCTAGCGCACGTGCAAGAGGACGCCACCATGGTGAACTTGGAAGGGAAAAAAAGAAGGGGGCAGATGGCGCTGGGCGTTCTACGGGGGTCGGGTTACTGGACTGGGCCCGAGGGTCGACGCCTGGAACGCGCTCTACGTGTTATTGCGACGGGCTCAACGTGGCCGCTGACGTCCCCTGTCTGCCACACCTTTCTTCATGAAGACTTCCTCAGCAAGCCACCAGTAGGCCATTCCAAGCCACTCTGCAGCTAACGTATCGGCACGAATCATCGCATCAGCCAAACTACTCGACTCCCCGATGGGTGAGGCTGTGTCGGCTCAAAGACACTCTCTGCAAAGACGCGATGCTCGAGAGGAGATCCCGTTAGCCCCTTTGTCTGTATTTGTTTAGTTTGCCTTCTACGTCTGTGTGCTCGTTACTTTTAATGTGTTTTTTTATAAAGTGTAGTTCTAAACCTGCAAAACAGCCTCGCCATTTTCTTATGAACGTTGTCGTCAGTGGCCAAAAGAAGTCCGTATTATCTAAACATTCAATGAACCCCATAACAAATGTTACTGCACGAATTCTCTTAAAAACATGTAGTGTGTCTATCACAAGCTCGAGAATATTTTACGCACATATTCGCTCGTGGTTTAAAGCCGCTACCCATTGCACAGATTGCAGCCACAAGTGAAAGCTTCACACAAGCCGCTTGCAGCTTCATCTATTCCATTGCAGTAATTCAAAATGAAAACTTTGTGAGTAATAGCAAGCAACATCATCAAAGTATGAACTGAGTGGTTGATGTACGCACAAGGCACAGAATATCGCTATCGCAATCGACTTGTAAAGGCGAAGCTGAATGGTCACCCCGATTTTTCTTCACGTGGCTGCCTGATTGCACTGAAAGATCGCTAAACAAAAACGCTGAATCCGGCCTTAAAATGTATTCTTTTCACATCGCTATTGCGAAAGAACAAAGGTTTTAGGTGGCGCGTCCTAAATTTTGTACTGATGCAATACCTTCGACTCAGTGTATCATCATGAATTTGAAGATAATACCGGTGTCACACTGTCACTTTTGATCACAATCAAGACTGATCTGGATTGACTTTTCATGATCTTGATTGGCTCCTTTACGCGAGCTGAGCTGCAGAAGCCATAGCCAATCACCGTTGAGAAATTTGATCCTTATGAGACTTAATCTCGACCAGCTCTACAACGTGTGACACAGGTATAACTTTCCGCACTTCAGCAGTCACGGCTCAATCAGAAATAAATTGTACAGCTCGCTAAATATTTTCATTGGCTGTTTACCGACTGAAGTTTACCAGGGTAGGGGCAAACACGATTAGAATTAGTGGCCTCAAGGTCACAGGATGCGGGAAGCTGAAACCGGCATGACTACCTGTTTTATATTCGTATATCGAACAGTCTCTCACTGATTGACCTTGTACCTAATGAGGCGAAATGTGTCGTTCTTTATGCCTTTTTAAGCTATTTTTGGCGTGGTCAGCAGTTTCTGTTCGAACATCTCTCTCTTCGATCTTCAAATGCGCCTGTCCCATGCCTCATGATTATGTTTTACTCCTTCGAACAACATCCTCGTGTGATAATACCACCCATCGTACTACCACAATTGGAAGTCAACATCAATGAAGTTCGACCCCCCATTCCCTATTATCATACGGAAAAATGAAGAAACAGAAAAAGAAACGAAAGGGTGTAAGCGCTACTGATAAATGAAATTTATTCATGGTGTCGCTGAAGAACAAAAGCTCGACTTCTAGTGCGCCAATGCGGCTTTACGACAGTGCTCAGGAGACAGGCTGTAATCTCTTTTTGAAGCGATGAGCGGGATCAATTAAAAAAATTAGATCACTCTAACCGGTATATGTCACACAAACTGGGTAAATCATACTACACACATGTTCCACCAAAACGAAAGAATGCCGCAGTTAGACCAACAAGAGGCCCCGAGTACGCACAGTGGGGCTCGACCCCGGGTCCGCTGGGTGCCAGCCCATTATTCTACCACTGAGTCACCTCGGTGCTTGGGACTTGCTGGCAAACTTGCCTTAGGCAGGCTTGATGTCGGAAAAGCGATCGCGTTAATATGACTTATAAGGCGTTTTAAAACAGCGAAAGAACAACCGGACGTCGCACAATGCAAATAGCGTAACGAGTGGGCCGTCCAATGCTGCAACCCATTACAAAATCTTGTTCTTGTTCCCCTATTAACTGTGGCGCATAGCAATTTAAACCATAAATCCTCATCGTCATCAGCCACTGCATGAACAATTGGCACAAAATTCCTAGCAGCTGTTCAGCGGTGCCGTGCTTTTCAGAAAAATAACGAAAAATAGCAGGGCGAATGTTGGCCTACTACCCCAAAATTTTATTATTAATGCATGGTGGGTATCAAGCAAGTGCGCTTGCAGCAGTTACGCAAAGGGTGTTGAAAAAAGGCTCTGTAAGGCCGCTATTCTAATTTTCGCTGTGACTGTGCTGCGCCTTCCGTGCAGGTATGGAGTTTGTTTTCTTTAACTCATAACTACAACCTCAATACACCAAGACTCAACGTTGAAAAACCATACCGCCATCTAACTAAAGCCCAGCAACGACTGAGTAACAACCCAGAAACAAATTGCATCGCCTATTTAAGGTCTAAAAAAAACTAGAAGCAACCAGATTGTTTCTCGGAATTGTAGACTTTCCCCGTTTCAAGATTTGAGCGTCAGAGTAAAAGGTCCGCAACTCTTTTTTTTTTCTACCAAGGCATGCCCTAAAGAAAGAAACGTAGACACGGCACCTTCACTCATTTTCGAACTGATCAGAGCAAAAAAAAAATCATAGACAACGAACAGACGACACGAGGACCAGCACTGACTTCCAAGCACTGCTACTAAGACGCACGTATATACATGTTACAGAAAGTAGATAAGATCACATGCGTATCAAAAAACATGGGCAAAAATACAACCAAGAACAAAGGCTGAAAAACACCACGTGATCACCCTGGAACACCACGTACCGAAGAATGGAATACCACGCTCAATAATGAAATAGAACCCTTTACTTCACTCATTGGCTATTTCATATATCTTAGCAGTTCTGATTGGTATTAACAGGCTCGTCTCAGAGGGCAAGTGAGTAGGTTATGCATGCAACAAGAGAAAAAAACTCTTTTGAAGCATCATCAAAAATATGTAATGCATCTTGTTGATGAATACAGCTTCTTTCGAAAAATGTAGCCACTTCTCTTTGGGGCAGTTTAACCAGTGGCACTAGAGCGTACCCTTCGAAAACGCGACCCACTCAAACATCGCGTGCCGGCGCAGCTGAAATTTCGTTTAATCGCACTCTATTTAACCCCACTTACCTCTCCTACTAAAAAAAAAACTTTAGCTTAGTTACGTATAACGAATACTACGAGAAGGTGAACACACCTCCACGATCCGGATAATACCAACGCCCACTTATCGGTTTTACAAGCTGCCTCGCTGCGAAAGCGTCGGTCAATTCGCGAGCAACCAACCAAGCTTCACAGAGCGCGCGCAACAATAACGCATTCACCCTGTGCCCAATGAGAAGGCTATGTGATGGAAAGCGGGCCGATGGGGGGAGGGGGAGACAACGGAACGGGTGCAGCGGCAGGCAATTAGCTAGGCGAAGCAACTCGCCGTCGATCCTTTTCAGCGAATTTGAAACTCCCTTCCTCAAAACCAGAATCGTGGCCACAGGCGAGAGGCCGAAAGCAAATGAACGGTTGTGCAACAGAGCGCGAATTGCAACCGGGGTTTGCCAGCGCTTTGTGCGGAAAGACTCGGAGCGGGGCGCAGCAGAACCCGGGTCCCAACCGCGTTCGCGGACTCAGGACGGGAAGCGATCGATGGGTGCTGGGTATAAGGCGTCCGGATGCGAAGGAGGACTTTCCCGCCCGCCCCGCACCAGATGCGCATCGCGAAACGATGATTTCTTTGCGAGGGAAGAGTTTGGCGGAGCGCTAACTGTGACGTTAACGAAGTGGCAGCGAGCGCAGCGCAGGCGTTAAGGAGGTAATGCGCGCGGGCGTGATCCCCGTTGCCTGAAAAGCGCCGAGTATGAGAATACATGGGTAGTAAAGGGGGTGCAGTGAGCGCCGGCTGGATCGTTTCGGTAGAAGCCTCCAGTTCCACTGCTAAAAAGAGTAAAAAAGAGCTCGCTTCTGCTTGTCAAGATATTACGTTCGCCAGTTTTAGTGATGGGCCTGTAGAGCGTGCTTCACTGAGATGCGCGCGCGCTAAAGAAGAAGCAAAACAAAAGCGCAGAACTCTCGTAAGAAACGCACCCACTGTGGGCAAAAAAAGGAAGGAAAATTTTCCATCCTTTTATCCTGCGACTTTCTAAGCATTTTTCGGTGCACATACAGGCTAGCTTCCTCGATATGTCCTAATCCTTGTCTCACCATCTACCCTCCTCTTTTTTGCACCAAAGAACCAATCTTCTCCGCATGACGTTTGCGTAATGCTCAAAAGAGCAGCGCTAACAATCACCGTATTTGATGTAAGCGTTGATTTGTAGCGAGCTCCTTTCTAGCTTTTGTCGTCCCCCTCTCTTCCACAAATCCTTACGTCATTTCATTGCTTCAATCTGCTTAGGCGTCTTTTGCACTTCTGGTTTATTACTATCTTCAAACTAAAACCTTCCACATCCTTTCTTTCTTTCTTTCTTTTCTTCTTTCTTTCTTTCTTTCTTTCTTTCTTCCTTTCTTTCTTCCTTTCTTTCTTTCTTCCTTTCTTCCTTTCTTTCCGGCAGACATACTCGTACCATGCCATATTGAACTGTTATATTCTCTTTTCGTCTCTACAAGAATGGGAATGTCAAGCTTGAAAAAAAAAAGAAACTGCCGATCCCGCTGCACATACGCCGGTTCTCTTCACTGTCGTAGTTTTCTGGTGTCATTTCCGGTCTTTGTCGCGCACTTAGCGAAGCCTGTCTCATGCTTCCCTGCCCCTTCACTCTGTCTCTCGCCCTTTTCATGCTGTTTCCCATTCCTTTTGTGCGACCGTTTTCTCTTTCTTTGGCTGGGCGTGAGTGTGTGTGTTCCTTAAAGCGGAGTCTTTGTAGTTTCCTAATGTCTTCTACTCGTTTCTTATTCCTCTGCTGCACACGCTCTGTTAATCACTGACGCACTGCCTCTGTTTGTTTCTTTCTTTCAGTTTTTTTTTTTCATTGATGGCAGAGCTCTCGCTCATTCGAGTGTAATGTTTAACCCGTCGTCACTAACCCGGACATTTTTTTTCTCCCATCTTTGTTCCTTTTCAAAACTGCGACAGATTTTCCCCATTGTTTGCTTTAGAGCTCAAACTGACAGCGTAGTGCGGAGTGTTTCGACTAAGAAATTCTGGCTGCCGCTTGATACTGTACACAAAAGGAACAGAAGCAATTTTGTACGAATCTTTCGGTTGTCGGTATTCTTTTTTTTCGCTGTTTTCCAGCTTTAAGGTTATAGGCTGCTGAAGGTGGTTTCGAGGTGTCATATCGGGGCGACGAAGATACCTGAAGAAGTGTTGTTAGGAGAAGAAATACAATGGGTGTTCGCGTTTGTGGGGTTTGAGTCTGTGGATGGAATTGGCTACTACTTCTTATCACTGGCCTACCAAAAGCGGCGACTGCCTGAAGCTTCCCGTGGGAGTTGTGGAAAACGAAGCGTTGAATTTTAGAGCCGCTATATCATCGATTTATTGCGTTGGTTGATTTATCTACGGCGCATCCGGGAAATTCTTCCGACTACGGCTGATAGGGTTTTAGAAAGAATGCGTGCCACCGGACTAGGATTTCTCGCAGTTCAGATTGCAGTTCAGAGGTGACGTGAGGTGTGTATATGTTTGTGTGTGTGTGTTTTCCTTGAATGTTTGTCTTCCTAATTATGTTGGACACAAAAAGCTAGAGTTGTAGGGCCTCTGAAAGATTCACACTCATGTGCTGGGTTTTAGAATAACTAACAGCCAGTTGATTTTCTTGATTTCGTAACAAAAACAATATCAGGAATGGTCGAGCCCTTCGAGACCTCATGCCAGCTAGCTACCTTCTGTGTTATGCCTCCTGCCCTTTACATCCTCCGTACTCCTATAAAATCTATAAGGCAAACCAGTCGTTTTGTGTTGCGTCATAGCATAAGCACCAAATTATTCGGGCTGTATTTCGGGTCCAGATAGCTCAACTAATATGAAAAGTGACCGTCGGCAGTTGTGGCCACTCGACTTAGGCTAAAGATAATCATCACGCCAGGACATCACATTCTGACGTCGTCACAATGCATCACCGCTTGCTCATAGGTGGGCCGACCCCGGAGGCACGTCTGATGCAGAAAGCTTGCACTACCTCCCATCTCTGAGGCAATGCAGAACTACGGCAAGTGCAGAACGCTTGCACTGCCTCTCATCTTTGAGGCACTGGAGAACCACTCTAGGTGCAGGAACACTTTTGGTCCCTTGGAGAAGAACAAACCATTTTGAAAGGAGAAAAATGAATTTTGCCCTCGAGTCAACTCAAGCGACTGCTTTAAAAAACTCAGTGAGTTCTCCATGCTCTGAATAAACCAAATTGGTTCGGAGAGTTTAGTCATTACACCTTGCATTCCTGCGATGGCTGAACGAAAATACTAATTAATGTAGGCGCGTGGTGCTGCTTGGGACATTGTATAACTTATTCACGTAAAAAGTTCAGGACAGCGATCAACACTTGCGGCCTGAATTGCCAATACGTACCAAAAACAATTGCCCGAGTTTCATTATTTCAGTCATGAGTCAACTTCTTCGAAACTTGGATTATTAGTCACAAACCGAACCCGAGTTTCATTACTTCAGTCATGAGTCAACTTCTTCAAAACTTGGATTATTAGTCACAAACCGAACTCAGTCAGCATTCAGCGTGCGTTGTTTAGTATGATAAAAAGTTCTTGGCACCCAATTGAAAAACTAGAGACCCTGTCTGCCATGAAACGTACTGCAGTTACATTAATCACTTTTGTTAGCAGCATTTTCCACATTCATACGAGTATCGAGTTGAACGCTCACGAAGACGGAAAAACTTTCAAGAGTGCCAATGCGGGCCTCCAAACAACGCGTGAAGGTAACTAAGCCATAAACCTTAACATTTCCGACCCATGGTCAGGTTAGGGGCCACAGTTGGGCCTATTATTTTAAATCAATAGGTGGTTTTAACGCGCAGCTCGCCACGAAAACAATGCTTGTTTTCGAATCCTTGCTCTAACTACACTGTCCGACGGTGCAATCTGTAATCGCACATTCGGCTTGCCAAGAGAAGCCGCAGACGCTGAGCAAGTTCTGCGACTGATTCGAGAATAATGGGTGACATTCCACTCCGTGACAGTCGTATCCGATCGGAATGCGCAATAATGAATGCTTGCATGGTTGCGCTTTGCGTTCAAGCTTATTTCGTAGCTTGCTCGCTGATAACGACTTCTTTTATACCTTATGTACCGATTTCGAAATGAGAAACCTTAAACATGGATCATTCTCTATGTGTATATCGCGTGCACAAAACAGTAAAACAGTAAAAACAAAACAAAACAGTAAAAATTTGATTACAGGCACCGCCAATGATGACGTGAGGCTTAATTGAAGTCCAGAAAGTTAGATGGTAGCGTTGGTAGCTTAACGCCAATGACGGCATGATAGTTTGTAAAGAAGAAGGCAACAAGGTGAAGCTATTCATTGAATTCCGTGCCAGGCTGTAATGGCCGCGTCACGAAGGAGGAGCGGGGAGATCGAAATGCGAAAGAATCCACGTGTTCCATGCAATATGTTTTGCATTGAAGATTATCTGTTAATTTACTATCAAACTGATACATCATTTAGCCCCCTTCCTTTAATCACGCACACAACCAATCCTATGAGCCGCAGTGTGATCTTGCGGTTCAAGCGCCCTAAAGGGCCATTCAACAGGCTCCGACTATTTACAGCAAAAGCTGTTTTGATGTCACAACACGCGTCACGTGTGCCGTAATTGTGCGCTACCATCGGTGTCCATAACCACCATCACGCAAAGCGAGAAAAAAAACGAATTAAAAATAAAAGCACAAAAGACGCAAAATTGATTGATATGTGGGGTTTAACGTCGCAATACCACCACATGATTACGAGAGACGCCGTAGTGCAGGGCTCCGAAAATTTCGACTACCCGGGGTTCTTTAACATGCACCCAAATCTAAGCACACGGGGCCTACAAAACTTCTGCCTCCATCGGAAATGCAGCCACCACAGCCGAGATTTGATCCCGCGATCTGTGGGTCAGCAGCCGAGTACATTAGCCACTAGACCACCGCGGCGGGGCAAATCGAATTATTGCGTGTAAAACAGCAAAAGAACAGCCAGGCATCACATAATGCTAATTGTGGAACGATTAGGTCTTCCAATAGTACGACTCCATTACAATAGCGCTAGACATATTTCTTCAGCGTCGGCAGCCATAGCATATGGCTGCCGACAGCCATAACATTTCTAGGAAAAAAAACAATAATTCTATTTGAATACTGCATTGGGAATCACACCTTGTTGACAGTTAATGCGTTTAAGTACCTAGGTCTGACAATATCGCATAACCTAAAGTGGCACACACATATTTATTATGTTTGCTCTAGGGCCTTACAAAAATTGTACATATTAAGAAAAAACTGCAGGGTGCTAGTATAGACGTAAAACGTCTTGCTTTTAAAACTTTCATACGGCCGATACTGAAATATGCCAGTATTGTCTGGAATCCCCTCCAAAAAGTGCTTGTAAATGAGCTTTGACGCATACAACGGCTTGCAGCTCACTTTAGGTGCTCGAGATATAAGCAGAACGACTCAGTCACAGAAAGGCTACAACTATGTGATCTGGAGACGCTCCACAAACGCAGACGCAAAATAGATTAGAGTTTCTTTTTCAATTATTAGAAGGTGATTTTAAAAATAAAAGGAATGACTACATAGAACAACCTGGGAAACGAAGCGAGAGGGCAAACCATACACGAGTACTGCACCCTTATTTTGCACGAACGAAGGCATACCGTCATACTTTTTTCCCCGATGTCAGTGAAGATTGGAATGGGCTAC